>PVJA010012611.1:0-51646 GCA_004027025.1 Myocastor coypus | reverse complement strand
TCTGCTCTGTTCCACTCAGCCTTGGGCCAGCCGAATATGGACTGAAACCTCCACAAACTGTGAGCTAAATAAACCTTTCCTTCCTTCATTTTGAGTGTTGGGTATTTGTTCCAGCAACGAGCAAAAAGTAACTAATACAGACTGACTTTATTTATTTTTTATTTTTTATTTTTTTGCTTTTTGAGACAGGGTCTCACTGTGCAGTTCAGGCTGGCTTTGAGCTCACTTTTATAGCCCAGGCTGGTCTCGAACTTGCAATGATCTTCCTGCCTCAGCCTCCCAAGTGCTGGGATTACAGGTGTGAGCCACCATGCCCGGCAACTGACTTTAGATAGTATTATAAATTAACATTGATAAATGAATTAAACTTATTTCTTTTCTCCTCTTCTTAGATATTGCTTCTACCTGTTCACTTTTTTGCTAAGACCTTGAAGTTCTGTTTTCTACAGGTATAGGTTCTTTTCCTTTTTTTAAACAACAGTAGTTAGAATGTGTCTTATTATTTAGCATTATAATTCTTGTACAGTATGAAGCTTTTAAAATCCAGATTTAAAAAATGCTGGCTACATTAACGTTGAAACCTTGCAGAGCGCTTGGGATTTGGAAGGCTTAAACCTTTAGATTTAGCCTGATTACATAAGGTATTATAAAACCTATGTAGTAAATACTTCTTTGAAACTTAAAGTAGCTTAGGAAATAAATCTGCACTTCTGTAGTTTATTTTTTCAGTGTAGAAGTCAAATATATTTTAATGCAATAGACTGATTACTTACGGTTTTGTGAACTTTATATTCTATCAGACTTTGGATTTTAGTATACGGAAGTCGGATTAATTAGTGGTAATGTGTCTTTTATTTTATTATGTGTTTTGAGTGTTTTCCTTTTTAGATATCTGTCATGATTGATTTTCTTCTTGACTTAATCCTTAATTGGTTCTGTTATAATTTTGTTACCTTTTTCATTATTCCTGTAATTTTAAATAGAACTTTCACAGATAAAGCAGTGTATCTTAACGTATACAACTTTTGTGTTTCAGTGATAGCTCCATAGTATTATTAAGAGAATGTGCAAACTGATATACTAAGTATAAATATCTAAATCCTAGCTACTCCAGAGGCTGATGCAGGAAGATCAAAGGTTGGAACTTCTCCTGAGCAGCATAACAAAAGCCCACTTCAAAGAGAAAAAAGAATGTCCAACATTGTAGAGATAATAGTTTCAATATTTTTGAATGTTTACTTGGGAAATAAGCTTCATTTTGTTGGGGATTTATCTGTTGAATGTAAGAATTAAAATCAAAATACAAACCTATCATTAGGATGAAAGTTCATTTTATTTATTTATTTATTCATTTACTTATTTATTGCCCTTTTGAGACAGGGTTTCTTTATGCAGTCCAAGCTGGCCTTGAAGTCACTTTGTAGCCTAGCCTAGCCTTGAACTCATGATCATTCTGCCTCAGCCTCACAAGTGTTGGGATTACAGGTGTGCATCATCATGCTTGGTTGAAAATTCAACTTAAGAGTTTGATTACTCAACACATTTAGCCTGTTAACTAGTAAGGTATCATTTAGTTGGTTACTTTGGAGGGCTTCCTAATTCATAATAATAGTGGTTAATTTATTCAGTTGAAAGTGATACATTTTGTGAATGTAAACAAATTGTGATTTTAATTAAAATTTAAAAATACATGCTTTCTAAAACATTCACTCGAATTTGTCATTGCCATATTGATCAGTTTCCTTTTAGAAACAGGTTTTTAATAAAAGATATCTCCATAATTTCTTATGTTTTGGTATTCAAGTAATATACATTGTTGGTTTTCATAAATCCTTTTGAATTGTAATTGTGAAGAACTGTAATTGCCTTGTTTACATATATCATAAATTAAAGATTACTTTTGTTGTAGTAGTTTATACCTTAAAATTCAAAACCCAGTAGCATCTAGGTCAAAACTTGTTCTCATGCACTCATATTTTTTTTCAAGCCGAAGTTAGAAATCCATTCTTAGTCTATCAAAATGTGAAGAAATTGCTTATGGAGTTGAATAGCAATAGTAAAATTAAGACTATCTTGAACTAACTTTAGATCTTGCATTTTAAGTTTTCGTTCTTATTAATGAGTTCTCAGCTTAAGTTTCCATATGAATGTTTTACCTACAAGAAACAAGAAACTGGATATCCCTTTTGGTTTGTTATAGCCAGTAGCCATGCTTCATATATGAGAACACAATTTTTCTTGAGAGAAACACAATTACTAGTTTATCATAAGATTACAAGGATTCTGGTAAATGGACAGTTGAATGCAGTGTCTACAAACATGACTCAGAACTTGTATGCCTCCTCTACATGCCCAACCTATGTTCAGTAATTCAGAAGATACCTGAACCTAGTTTGGAGATATTTTTTTCCCCAAAATCTTAATTTTCAGTGGAATGTGTTTGGGTTTTGTGATTATATCCTTGCATGTTGATACATATGCATAATATGTCTTAATTCTTTTTTTAATCCACTCTCGTTCCCTCCCACTTGTCTCCCTTCCCCTTTTCTTTTGACAAAGATCTGTCTCCCTACTGTCTATTATCTATCCCTTTTTGTCTTTTTGATATGTATGTATGTATGTATGTATGTATGTTGTAAAGGATCCACAGGGTCTTACTGTAGATCAGACTCATAGTGATTCTCGTGATTTGAGCCTATGAAGTGCTGGGATTGCAGGTTTGCGGCACCACGACCAGTCTCAGTCACCATCTTAGTGTGCCCCTGGGAAGGCATTGGCATGGCATTTGGGGGATCAAACTCCTGCTGCTGCATTCTGCCTAAGCCGGTGCTTTAGTCCGCTGAGATATCTGGCTGGCCCTTTGCTTTTTATTTAGATCTTGTTATTCTCCACACCAGGCTCCAGTACCATTTGTTAAAGAAGCTGTCTTTTCTCAAATGTAGTATGTTTTTGGCTCTTTTGTCAAAGATCAAATAGCTTAATGCAATTTAATTCAAAACAAGATTTAAATTTTGGGAGGGGAAATAACCTTTTCAGAAAACAGCAAAACTTTATATACAATCATGATTTTTAGATGTAACTTAAAATATCTTTCAGAACAGACACTTTATATCTAGAGCCACATTAATATATGGTTGCTACTATTAAAATTATAAACATAATCCTTAGGAAGACTTTGAGACTTCTGTTATTGGTCAGTGGAATCTTAGCATCATAAATGCTAACTGATTTAGTAAACAGATGCCCTGGGGAAATACGAAATCTGCCAGAAGTATTACCTTTCCTGGTAAGTAAATGTGTGCCACTTGGCAAACTACTTGATCTCTCTTAGACTTAGTAAAATGCAGTTTGTAATAGATATCCATTAAGATTCTTTTGAAGACATTAGGGCTAGAATTCCTATTGAGTAATATATTATGCAATATGTTCTTTTTATTATTATTATTTTTTGTCACAGTCTTGCTGTACATACTAGGCTGGTGTTAAATTCATAATCCTCCTGCGTCAAACATCTGATTGCTGTAATTACAGTTTTGAGACACTACACCTGGCTACAACTCTTATAGTGATTCTGAAATAGATGATATTATTGCAGATGAGTTTATTCCTATTTTTACAGATACATGTTTAACCACTTATCAGTCTAATTATTTAAATATAGGATAATGAAAAATTTTTCTTTATAAGATAATAAGAGACACAATGTTTTTTGGCCAAGTTTATTCATATAAGAATCACTGATTGAAGTAACATGTGCCCAAGGGACTTTTTTTTTTTTTAGACAGGATCTCATTCTGCAGTTGAAGCAAGCTTTGAACTCAGAGAGATCCTCCTGTCTCAGCCTCCCAAGTACTGGGATTATGAACATGCAAAACCCTGCATGGCCTTTTAAGTGGTTTAGTAACGTGCTCTGTCAGGTGGCTACGAAGGAGGCCAAATGAGAAGTAGAACCTTGTCCTATTTCTTTATATAGCCATGTTGTTTTTAGCATACATAGTGACTTCCTAAGGCATGTTGTTATATTTGGCTGTCAAGTTTTATTGTTTAAATTTCTTCCAATTCTTAATCTCTAGTTCATAAATGTGCTTTTGAATTTTAGTGTTGGCACTCCGAAAAACCATTAAGTCAGATATCAGGCCCATCTGTATTATGCCCAAAGTGGAAATATGACCAGGTTTTAGTCATATTGCAACCCAAGACATGATCTTTGTATTCAAAGTTATCTTGAAATTATTTCAGCAATGTCATTGTTTTAATACACTTTTTATTTTTTTTTTAGTGCTTTCAATCTCCCATGTTTCAACTTACATTCTGTTATAGCACATAGCATCTTTTGAGAAAGAATTTGGTATTTGGAAAAAGTGATAGATCATTCTTGTTCGATTCTTGTACTTCAACTAGGGATCAAAATGAGTGTCACTTTAGTTAAAAGTAAGCAGCAACCAGAGGAATGAGACCTCTTCTTGATTCTTTTGTAAAGCAGATAAGAATGTGCTTAGAAAAAAAATCAGATTATTTTTCACAGTGACAGCTTAATAGTATCTGAATGTAACTACTCAGAGTAGAGGTATTTTATTTAGATGTAAATTCTGCTAATATTAATGTTTCATCTTAAGATTGTTATTTTTTTAAAGATTTTATTTTATTTTTCTTAAACCTCATTTATTTGTTTCTGTTATGGCCGGCTCAGCCAGCCCCGCGGTGGTGTGGCATGGCATGTGGTGCCAGGGATTGAGGAGCAGTCCCAGCGCTTGCCTGAACTTTCCTCAGCAGGCGCTTAAGACTGCTGAGCCATCTCGCTGGCCCAAGATTGTTATTCTGTGCTGGCCCAAGATTGTTATTCTGTTAATACTCTTTCCTACTTTCGTCAGTGCTATGCTGATTTAGCACTGCGGTTTAGAGAAAAAGTTGATGGATGAGTTATTTTTATTTTTAAGAAGTCAGAATCCACAAAATAATATTTGTGGAAGTTTGCATGATGATTATTAATAAGTATTATATAATTTGTTGTCTGTGGCTCTTAATTTCAAATAGCTGCCCCATCTGGTTGCTCTTTTTAAATTAATTAATTTGTTGCGGGGTCTCACTATGCAGCTCAGACTCAATAGTGATTCTTCTGTCTCAGCATCCCCATTGCTGGGATTACAGTGTGCACCACCACTTCCAGTTTCAGTGGCCAGCATGGCATACCTGTGGTTCTGGGGACTGGCATGATATGCAGTGGTGGGGATCAAACCCGGGTTGTTTATGCTTGCCAGGCACACATTTAGACTGCTGATCTGTCTCTCCAGCCATTTGCCCTTTGATAAAGGCTTATAAGTTTTTTTTTTCCAAAAATGATCTTGAGTTGCATTATATGTAACTGAATAGCTGTTTGGATATCAGGTCTATATTCAGTGAAGAAAATTGGTAGTCATGTTTTGCAGAGGACCCTGTGATACCATTTTGTCTTTTTTTTTTTTTCTTTTTGTGGGACCGGGGTTTGAACTCACGATCTTACACTTGCCAGGCAGGTACTTGTGCCATGGAGCTATCTCCCTGGCCCCTCATTTTGTCTTTTGAAGAACTTTTTTTCTTTTAAAACTTTCAGATTGTAGTTTGATGACGTACACTGTCTTAGTTACTCTTCTTTTGTTGCTGAGACAAATACCTGACACTCAAAAAATGAGGGAAGGAAAGGTCTATTTAGTTCACAGTTATTGGAAATTTCAGTCCATACTCACCTGGCTCCAATGCAGAGAGGCGCATGGCAGAAAACAGTCTTTCATGGTGGCAGGCCAGAGCAAGAGTTCTGGGAGAGAGCTAGCAGCAGCTCAAGCAGCTAACTTCTCTTCCTTCCTTACCTTGAAATGCAAATCACCTGCCCTAGGGCAGGTGTGGCACCCTTTTCCACAATAATCAATTACAGATTACAGAAGCTGCCCCATGACTGCTTGAGGCTTCCGGAGGACACCTGTGCACAAACCATGATGTAGACTCATCTGTGGAAATTTTTTTTTTTTTTAAACCTTTGTTTGTTTATTCACTCATTTTTTTATGGCCAGCGCAGCCCACCCAGAGGGCAGGGCTGCCGCAGCATGTGGTGCCGGAGATTGAACCGCGGTCCCTGCAGCCACCCAAGCTTTCCTAAGCAGGCGCTTTAGACCACTGAGCCATCCTGCTGGGCCCCTCATCTGTAGAAATTAAAGGCTACTAAAAAGTGCCTTTTTAGTAATGATTTTCCATTGAGGTTCTAACATTTAATGTTACATAAAGACTAGTACTATAACACATTTGAGTGCAAGGTATTCTGTGATATGCTGACAGTTCAGTAGGGGCCAGACAGATGTGCCCTCTGACCTCCTTGAGCTTCTGTGTGGTGGGAAGGAGGGAGAGTGAGGAACAGACAGTAAGTTACATATTGCACAACTCAGTTTGTGATGACCATTGCTGGAAGTGATAAGAGAGGTAAATATAGGATGATATAAGAATTTACTGACCTAGAAGGAAAGGGAGCAGTGAAGATGACCTGAGCTGAGAGAAAAAAGAATATTCCTGGCAGAACATCTTGTTTAAAGATCTTGGAATGGCGAAGAACTTGGCCTTTGCTAAGAACTGAGAGTCCACTGTGACTAGGAATAAAAGGTGTTGAAAAGAAACAGGATTAGCAGTGTGGTACAGGAGGCAGGGACTGGGTCACATGAGACCTACAAAAGGATTCTTTGGAAACTATTGGAAAATTGTAACAGGTTTGGAAGGCTGTCTTTGGATGCTTGTGAAGAGTGTTTGAAGAGCAATGAGGGCACATGCCAAGAGATCAGTTAGGTCATGCTGAAATCAGAGTATGTATGGCTCATCCAAGGGGAGAATCCTGTAGATAGTGACTCTTAGAGTTTGTTATCTGGAAACTCTGCAAATTTGTGATCTCAACTTGGACTTACAAGGTCAGAAACTTCGAAGGTGTGGTTCAGAGATTGCTATTGAACAAACCCTCAATGATTCTGATGCATTTTCAGTGCTTTGAACCTCTGTTGTAAGCCATGTGTGGTTTTTAAATGCAGGCGGTTTTAGCTGGTGATGCAGGTAAAAAGTAAAGGCATGAAAATGGTAGTTGAAAGAGGAAGAATGAAATTCTAGGAGAATGAAACCCTTAGACATTTTGATATCTTAGAATCAGGAGAGCTAGTAAAAGAATTAAAAGATTGGTGAAAAGATAAAATCACTAGAAGATAAGGACTGTCTGAAGAAGCAGCAAAGTAAGCATTCAATTTGGTGATAAGATCTTGCTGCGAATAGTTGCAATGAAATTACAGTGATGGGCACCAGTTTTCTAGAGATTGAGAAGGAACCTGGAAGAAAGGGATGAAAAAAACTTGATATACTCATTTAAAACATTTACTCTTGAAGGTCAGATATGTAGTATCTCCAAATTATGAAAATAAAAGTAAATGAACTTGAGGGACACTTACCCATAAAGTTTTATTGGTAAGGTTTGAATATAGTTTGTCTCTCCCCAAATTCATGTTGAAATTTGATCCTTAATATAACAGTGCTCAGAGAGATGAGACCTTTAAGAGGTTTTTATTTTTATTTTATTTTTATTTTTTTGTCTTTTTGAGACAGGGTCTTGCTATGCAGTTCAGACTGGCCTTGAGCTCACTTTTGTAGCCCAGGCTGGTCTCGAACTCACACCAATCCTCCTGCCTCAGCCTCCCAAGTGCTGGGATTACAGGCGTGAGCCACCACGCCCGGCTAAGAGGTTTTTAGAGATAAATTATGATTTTCTTAAAAGTTGATTGATTTTTTTGGGGAGTGGATGCTCTAAAGTGAGACTATCCCTGAAGCTTTTTTTTGCACCAGACTGCTTATGCTTTTGTTTTCCACCATGTGATGATATAACAGAAGACCCTCACCACCAAATTGGTTTGTCTAATCTTGAACTTACCAGCTTAAAGAATCTGGAGTCAAATATGCTGTCCTTTATAAATTATCCAGTTTCAAGTATATTGTGATAGCACCAGAAAACAGACTAAGACAACAGCTTTAGAATAAGATTTCATTGGATTGTTGAGATAGCTCAGTGGATCTGCCTAGGCAAATGCAAGGACTGGGGTTCAATCCCTGGCACCACATGCTGTTCTGGCCCCACCTCTGGGCACACTGAACTGGCCACCAAGACAGCATGGTGGTGCATGCCTGTAATCCCATGACTGGGGAGGCTGAAAACAGGAGGATAACTATGAGTCTGAGCTGTGTAGTGAGGCCCTGTACCAAATACATTAAAGAACAAAAAAAGTTGCAGAAGGGTGGATTGTGGGGATGTGTAGCCTACCAAGATACTTTGTTTTTTAACATGATTACAAACTACTTTAGCAGTATGGTTTATGTCAAAATAACTTAAAATGATAAATATTCATATTCCTTACCAACAGACTGATTCACTTTGTTTCATTTTTTTATTTTATTGAAAGTGCTGTGCAATTCAGGTTGGCTTTGAACTCTTGATCCTCTTACCTCAGTCTCCCAAATGCCGGGATTACAAGTATGTGCAGCCAGACCTGATTTGATTTTGCCTTTCAGTATATTTTATAATTCAGACTTTAATGTTTTAACTATTCTAACTTATTACAATAATTCTAATATAAGCTGTACTATTCTTATGGGAACATGACATTTAATGTGAAGACAAACTAAGGTGTTCAGGTTCAGTCCCAATTATAAAATGGAACTTTTGGAGGAGTCTCCATGTTTGCAAATGTGAGAATAAGGAAGAAACAGGCAGACAGAGACTGAGAGAAGAAAGGGAAGAGAGCCTTAATCCATTTTGGAATAGATTCTATTTTCTACATGAAGTATGTTTGCATGCCTAAAATTGTAAAGAAAAAAATATGGTTATATCAGCATATGTTCAATGTTTTATTCAACAGTTGTAGAAACTTTAAGTTAGTATCCCTTGCCCCCAAACTCCACCTTAGGTTTTTTTTTTTTTTTTTTTTTTTTTTTTTTTTTGTCCTTTTGAGACAGGGTCTTGCTATGCAGTTCAGGCTGGCCTTGGGCTCACTTTTGTAGCCCAGGCTGGTCTTGAACTCACAACGATCCTCCTGCCTCACCCTCCCAAGTGCTGGGATTACAGGCGTGGTCCACCATGCCTGGCTTCTACCTTAGGTTTGAAACGGGCCACTTATTAGCCATTTAATGTTTTCCTTCTGGTTCCCGCCCCGTACCTATGTATGTATGTATAGACACATGTAGACTTTATGTGTAAGTTTTAAAAACATAATGAGCTTATTCTGTTTTGCATATTTTCTGCCAAACAATACATCTTAAATATAAAAGGCTGAAGTCTTTGTTCTTGGAATACTAGACTGGGTCTGAGAAATCTGGGAATCTGGTCACTTGCACTGTTATCTTGGACAAGATCATTGTTTCCTCATCCATAAAATTTATTTTATGGATGTTGAGGGGTTGACTTGAAGCTTTCCAACAGCTCTGAAATGTTATTTAGAAATGCTGATGTTTCAAAGCGCACACATTTTCTTGAATTAAAAATGGAAAGTAATTTATCTCTACCCAGCTGTGAACATTTAAAGGGGCAAACTCCTGCCAAGTTAAAACCACAGTAGTGATAATAGTAGAGGAAAAGATGGATGTGAGAAATACAGTTTAAAAAGATGATTTCTAATCATTTCCTGATATAGTCCATAAGTACTCTTGCTGGTTTTATGATAGCAGTGACTTAGAAAAATTGCTTTTATTCCATGAAGTTAATTAAATTTTGTGACTGAAAGTTCCTATTTTGAGAAGAATTAAGGATGTAGGTGATCATTGTTTAGTTGTATCATTTATGTCCATGGGAGGAAAGAAAAATGGGACATATGGCCTGCTCAGCATTCTTTCAGGAACTGTGTCAGTTTCATGCGCAGGTAATTTGGAAAAGCTACTGGTATGAAGCCAGGAGGGTGTTCTTTGACACCCATACTGACAAACTGGGGAGGGCAAAGAAATCTTAGTTTGAAGAATCTTTGGGTAAAGTTATTCAGGTTTTAAATTAACATTGCTGCATTATTATTACTTATGTATAGTAAAAGAGAGCTTTTGCTTTCATACTTACAATGTCTTAAGTTGATACTTTTATTTCCTTTTAGTGTGTGTGCATAGGGGTCTGTCAAGAGAGAGGAGAGAGAGCGAGCGCGCGAGCTCGTACACTGTTAAATGGTGTATAGTTCTAAGGTAGATAGTTCAAAATATATTTGCTACCCTATTTGCAAGAAGTTAAAAAAAAGGACCGGCTACATAGCTCAGCAGATTAAAGCACCTGCTTAGGCAGGGGTTCAATCTCCAGAGTGCTGTTCTGGTCCCTCCCCTGGGGTGCCCTGAGACTGTGGTTGAGACTGGGTGTGGTGGTATGTACCTGTAACCCCAGTGCTTGGCAGGCTCAAAACAAGAGAATCACTACAACTCTGATCTGCGTAATGAAACACTGTAGACTCTGAAGACTATACAAATACATTGAAAAAAAAAAAAAGTTAACGATATTTTTGCCTTTCCCTTTATTGACTAGCAGCTATTAGAGCTTCTCACAGGATATTTTCTCACTTTAAATTTTGTATCTCCGCCTGGTGTGGTGGCGCACACCTGTAATCCCAGCACTTGGGAGGCTGAGGCAGGAGGATTGGTGTAAGTTCCAGACCAGCCTGGGCTACAAAAGTGAGCTCAAGGCCAGCCTGAACTGCATAACGAGAAATTATGCATAACGAGAAAATTTGTATCTCCTAAAAGTTTCAATCTGAGTGAAATGTAAATTCCACAGGGAAATTTTACAGCTTCTACCTTTATGTGAATAATAAGTAAATAATAGCCTTTAAATCAGCAGTTCTCAACCTGTGGGTCGCAACCCTGGCAGGGGTCGAATGACCAAAACACAGGGGTTGCCTAAAGCCATTCCGAATCATAACTGTAGCAAAATTACAGTTTTGAAGTAGCCACCAAAATTATTTTTTGGTTTGGAGTCATTGCAACATGAGGAACTGTATTGCGGGGTCACGGCATTAGAAAGGTTGAGAACCACTGCTTTAAATGGATTGTTGGTGTAATGCATATCATCACATTAAATCATTCTCTTTTTCTTTCTTTTTTTCTTCCCCCCTAGTACTGGAGACTGAGCCTGTAGCATTTGTGCTGACCTATATTGCCAGTCCTTTTTATTTTATCTTTTGAGGACAGTTCACTGAATTCTGCAGGCTGGGTTTACACTTGTAATCCTCTTACGTCAGCCTCCCAAGTAGCTGGGGTTATACTTATTTGTAATCATTCTTAAAGGCATTAATTTTTTAAAAAAATTTTTATTTTTTGGTGGTACCAGGGATCAAACTTAGGACCTTGTACTTGCCAGGTAAATGCTGTCTCCCTGGCCCCAAAGGTTTTAATTTAAAAATTTTCAGGGGTGACACTCACTCAGGACCTCCCTCCTGTCCCACTCTCGGACAGGAGCTTTCTTTCCCTCAATAAATATGTTCTGCTCATTAAAAAAAATTCATAATCCTATTTAAAAAAGAATATAATCTTTAGCAGTATTAGCATTCTAAAATCTCTTTAACAAAAACAAAACAAAATCAATATTGGCAAACCTTACCTAAAGTTTATTGTTTGACTTATTTTCAGAAATTTTCACCCAGTTTATGTATGTTAGAATGGTAAATTTTTTAGAAACTCTATTAGAGCTTAAAATTCTCCCAAGGAAAATTTTAAAGAGAAGATTGATCATTATTGGAAGACTGAAATTTTTGTTTTTGTAACTATTTTATCTACCTAATCCATGTGTAAAATATAGCTCCACAGAGGCAAAAGTCAGTATGGCTGCCCTTCAGCACCTGTGCTCTCTACTCTGAGCCAACATCTCTGCCTGGGAATAGCTCTGATGTAGATGGATCAGGTAACACCTCATTTGTTGGCTGTCACTATGTGACATCCTTTCTTAAACAGGAGACTTAATTTAATTTTGTAGCTTTTTGTGTTAAAGGAGATTTTTGCTACCTGAACTCAGCGTAGTTCATTGTTGCTACAGTTTCAATGTCAGTATTATTGACCTTTAGCATTTTATTTCTTACAGTGCATCTCATTCTCTCATTATACATTTCTGTGCATTTCTCTCATGCTGAGAACTAAATTAGTTCAAGTTATTACTAGCTTTCTTGGCTGTCTTTTCCCACAAATACGACTTTGGAAAGAACACGTTTCTGTTCTATATATAAAATATAAAAATAATACTTTTGACACATGTAAAAATCCTAATAAAGATTTAATTTCAAGACCATAAAAATGCCAATCCTGTAGTCTTTCATTAGCACTTTTAAGTGTATAAGTATAGCAAAGCATTTCAAAATTAGAAATGCCTAAGAATTATTATTTTGTTTATTTTAGGTCTCTTGAAATCCTTTTACATTCAGTATTTTTTATTTTTAGTAGTATATGATGAGATAATTCTTGCAACTGAATAGGTATCTGGGGAGTTTTTTTAATACCTTGTTTGCCAAAATAATCACGTATAATTTAGATTCTGAAAAAAATTAGAGGCTTTTGTCATTTAAGTAGCGTGGAGGCAGCTGCACATCAAGTGCACATAATGCTTAGCTATTATTGTATTGAAGGGGGGAGGGCTATGACCAACCTCCAAGAGATTGAAATTAGTGACTGTAATCATTCACTTTTTTTTTTTGATGGAAAAAAACTTTGTGTATTTTAAGCAATTGAATATCTCATAGCATCTGCTGGACAAAGTAACAATTTTGGATTTTACTGTAAAATTTAAATGCAGTAGATGGGAAGATTGATTTCTTTTCCTGTTACTCCTATATGTGACCTTGCTGCCACAGGCTTGCTAATTTTGCAGTCTCCTACACACGACTTACTCCTTTTTACCTCTGTTCTTTTGCGCATTATCATTCCTTCCACCCGCAGTACCCTCTTCCTTTCCACTTCATTTGCTCTTTTCAACATTGGGTTGTAATATTATTTCCCATAGAAATTCTTTCATCACTTACTGCATGTAACTGTTACTTATTTTTTCTTCTTTGTCTTGATTTAACCTAGACACAGACTAAAATAATACGAGTTATATTGATATAATATGCCAACATCATACAGTGTTAATGTTAACTGTCTCATCTAATTTTTACAGCTATCCTGCGGATTATTTCCTTTTTGTAAATGAGACTAAATATATTTCTTGGCGGGGCTGGGGAGATAGCTCTGTGGCAAAAATGACTGCCTGGCAAGTGCAAGGTTATGAGTTCGAACCCCAGTCCCGCAAAAAAAAACAAAAAACAAAAAACAAAATATATTTCTTGGCTATGCTCTTCAGTTATCTATGCTAAAACTTGAACTTTTCTCTGATTAAAAACTGTTACTTCATATGTTATCTTTCTGCCTTTTTTCTGTTTCTCAGTTCACTAATAGCTCTTAAAGCAATCACATACCCTAAACTACTTTGCTTGAGTGTAATTTACATGAAGTAACAGATACTCATTTTAGGCACAGAGTGCATTTTTACAAAATATATGCCCATGTAGCTATCACCACAGTCTAGATGTAGAAGATTTAGATTAGATGTTCCTAGATTCCCTTACTTCTTTATTCTTAATCTTTCCCTTCTCCCCCAGATAACAACTGATTTGAGTTCTGTCACTACAGATCGTTTTTCTTTCCTTCCTTCCTTCCTTCCTTCCTTCCTTCCTTCCTTTTTTTTCTTTTGGTGATACCAGGAATTGAATTCAGGACTTTGTGCTTGCCAGGCAAGCACTTATTCCAGTGAGCTCTCTTACCCAGCTATTTCTGTTTATTCTACAATTTCTACAGTTCATACAAGTCAAATCTTAAGAGTATGAATTCCTGGCTGGCTTCTTTTGCTCAGCAGAAGTTATGAAAGTTTTCTTTTTTTGGCTGGACAGTATTCAATTGTGTATTTGAGCTTGCTCATCAACTTATTATTTGACTTGTTTCTAGTTTTTGACAGTTGTGAGTGAGGAAATACATGTGTAAGTCTTTGCGTAGATATGTTTCCATTTCCTTTGGGTACATTACTAAGAGTGGCTATGACATTTTGGATTCTACCCAACCATGTATGAGAATTTCAATTGTTTCCCATCCTCATTAATGTTTACCTTTAAGATACGTTGGTGTCAGGTGCTGCTGATCTGGTAGTGGGGCTGCTTATTGTGGCTTTCCATTGATGTTTTACCAGTGACCAGTGCTATTGAATGTTTTTGATTTATTACCCATTTGTATTTATGCTTGATAGATCATCATATTCTTTTATCTATTTGAGTTCTTTATATAGTTCATTTTCTTGTTCTTTGTCTGACATATTGGATACACTTTCTTCCAGTCCATGGTGTGTGTTTAAAAACACTGTTTTAAAAGAACAGTTTAATGTTTATAAAGTCTAGTCTCACAAGCTCATATAATTTTTTTTCCCTTTAGGTACAAGTTTTACCTGCTCCAGAGTTGTGAAGATTTTCTTCCATTTTTATTGTAAAGTTTTTATACTGTTGGCTTTTATATTTAGATCTGTAATTTATTTTGAGGTATTCTATGTTTTAAGAGTCAAGTATTTTTCTTTTCTTTAATGGGTATCCTTTTCTTACTGAATGTTTTTGTTTTTCCCTTGGTTTTGTTTGTACTTTTTTTTTAAATGATAGTGGATCACGTGTGTATAAGCCCATTTTTGGACTCCCCATTGTGATCCGTGTGTGTGTGTGTGTGTATGTGTGTGTGTGTGTGTGGTTGCTGGCTTTTTATTTCTTCTGTTGTTGAAGATGTTGCCACCAACAGTGATTTTGTTATTAGCATTTTCCATGGCAAATATTGTTTGTATTAAGGAAGCACTAAAGTACTTTCAACTAATGAGAGGTGAGGCAGCTATAACTATTTTTCTTCAACTCCAGATATCATTGGTAGTAAGCATCTCTAGGTTGCAGTGATTTAACTATCTGAATTTTTTGGAAGTTGGGTAAATTTGAAGCTGGTAAAAGTAGCACACAACTGAAGTGTGTGCCTGGTATTTGAACACCAAATTTGATATTTGATAGTAAATAAAGTCATGACATTGCTTTAAAATATTTACCAAGTTGGAAATTTCTTTTCCTTGTATCAGGAGGACAAAAAATATTTAAAATATTTGCTTTTCTCTTTAAAATATTCTTTAAAATATTTGCTTTTCTCTCCTTTCCGTAGCAGAACATTCTATCTTGCTTAAAGCAGCATCTTCCACAGTATTTGAGGGACTGTAATAGCAGTTACTAGAATTATAATGTGTACTTTTTTTTTTTTTTTGGTGGTGCCGGGAATTGAACTCAGGACCTTGTACTAGCCAGGCAAGTGCTTATTCTATGGATCTTTCTCCCTGCCCCCTATAATATGTACTTAGTGGGAACATTTTGAAGAGAAATGATAGGTACAGGTTACATTGAATTTAGTTTTTGACTACATATAAATGAAAGTAAAAAAGCAAAAAATTTTAGATTAATTAATCCTATTCTTGATTTCCAAACAGCGCGTATATGCACTCCATTTCTTTTTACAGATCATTTTAATTTAGGTAAAAATAATAGGAGAAATCAGCACACTGATTTTTCTTTTAGATAGGATTTTGCTGTTGAGTTCAGGCTGGTGTTGAACATATTTGCTAGCCCAACCTGGCTTCAGATTTGCTGTGATCCTCCTGCTTCAGCCTTCTAAGTACTGGGATGACAGATGGGTGCCACTGTGCCTGTGTAACACATTGATTATTTATGTTTTTTCATATGTATTTTTTGTCCTCCTGATACAAGGAAAAGAAATTTCCAACTTGGTAAATATCTGGTATAAGTTTGTGTTCTCTAAAACCAAAGAATGTATTTTAGGGACAATGGAGATTAAATATTTTTATCAGGGGAAAGAAAGCTATCTGAGAGAGAAGGGACTTGAATGGGTTGCCAAGGACTCTGCCTTTTCTAGGGGTTTAATAGAGCAAATCCATGAGGTGAGGTGTGTACAACATGAGAAACACAGGAAATCATAAGAGGGATGGGATGGGACAAAACTATGGTCAGCCAATAATATTAGAAGTGTAATTGCTCAGGTAAAATCGATTAATTCAGGGTCAGATGGGGAAGCAAGTCAGCAAGTGGGCATAATACAGAACAGGGGCTTTTCTTACAGAAGGTTGGATTAGTGGATCTTCCTAGCTTCCTCAAGGTTATTGATACTCATTTGGAATGTCAATCCCTATATTTATCCTTAGGAAAGTATGTGAGTGCGTCTGTTTCAGCTTTTGTCTTGAGGCCTGGACCACCTTGGAGGTGCCTGTCTCCCCCACAGTTGCAAGGTTATCTCCTCTTCTGCACTGGCTCATTCAAGAGCCCAACCCTATCTGACTGCCTCAAATATTTCTACCTAACTTAGTTGCCTACAACACTCCTTAAATTGTGTGTGTCCCCTAAAGGAGAAGACAAAGACTTTGTTTTACATCCTTCTTTTTCTCACATACTGAATATGTTGATAAATCTTAAGTTAGTATTTTAATTAAGTTGGCCTGGTGAATAATAATGCTTAGGCTACAATAGAAATATGGTATGTTTTTTCTTATTGAAATTATATTTGTCTTTCAAAGACATTTCTAAACTTATTGTTTGACACAATTTGAATTTTGACCTTTTTTTTTTTTTGTCGAACTGGGGATTGAACTCAGACTTGCCAGGCTGGTGCTTATTGTACTGAACTATCTCCTCAACCCTCTAGAATTTGACTTATTTATTTATTTATTTATTCATTCATTTATTTATTTTTGAGAGTTTAAAATGAGCCTCTATTATTGGAGAGCTACCAGTCTTTTCTCATGTAGAAGAAGACTGATGGGCCACAATTTAGAATTTTAGAAAATATGGGTAATAAGTTAGCCATGAGGCTGTATACTTCCGCTTCGCTTTTCTAAGCTGTTGATATAGGTTGATTTGAAATGCCCTAGGAGCGTTGGCATCACTTAGTTGCATCCACCCCTGTATTTGCAGCAAAAGGACTGTAGTAGGCCATGAGAGCAGCATAAAAGTGAAAATGTCAGCGGCTCCAGTAGATGCTTTTAGAAGTGGCTCTCCTTGATATTAATTCTGTAGTTGATTTCAAATTCTCCACTTACTCTTAGTGAGTAAGAAGAACTGGAGCAGGAGGTTAAGAGGCAGTAGTGGATTAGAGGATCCAAACCAAAGCTGGAGTGGAGCTTGTATTGCTTTTTAGCATGACTTTTTCTGCTAATTCTAGTGAAAATATCTCAAAAGAGAGAAAAAAGTTGATCTTACATGATGTTTATATGTTAGACCATATTTAGTGAAGTTAAAATATGTGGCTGGAAAACTCAAAGAATATTATATATATATTTTTTCCTATTGTAGCATGCATATAAATGGTGTTTTGTGTTCTAGGTCTAGTATTGATTTTACTTTAGTAAATTTATTAAAAACAATTTGAAGTTAACTTTCATTTTGTTAACAAAAGTTACTCAAAGGTAGTGTAGTTTGATTAAAATGGCTGAAATTGTATCAGTATCCACTTAGGCTTCTTTAGTTCAAGCAACAGAAAGCTTTGGCAAACTTAAAACATGGTAAGTTCATATTCTTAAAAACTAAAAAGTTGAGTTTTAGGAAGAATGGATATTTGGCCGGGTGTGGTGGTGCACACCTGTAATCCCAGCACTTGGGAGGCTGAGGCAGGAGGATTGGTGCAAGCTCGAGACCAGCCTGGGCTACAAAAGTGAGCTCAAGGCCAGCCAGAACTGCATAGTGAGACCCTGTCTCAAAAAGCAAAAAATAAAAAAAAGAATGAATATTTGAGCTATTCCAGGGTCTGAAGTAATGGCAGGTTTTATGAACCTCCATGAGGGTAGATCTTTTCTCACTGTTTCAGTGGTCGCTGTGCTCAATAATCAGATTTCTTGGAGTGTGTTAGGGACTGACTGTGTTAGCTTTTTTTTTTTTTTGCATTTGGCCTGCGTTTTGCTGGTAGAAGACAGTATCCCAATTGCGTATATTGGAGCAGGACTGCCTCTAGTAAATAGAAGACCAAGATACATGTTGTTGGAGAAAAGGAGGGCAAGTAGATTATGACAGCTTAAAATAAAGATGCAGTACTGTTGTAGTTTCTGGATATATATAATATTTTACTCTTTTTATTTTTAGTTTTTGAGATAGGGTCTTGCTTATTGTAGTCCAGGCTGGGCTTGAATTCACCATGTAGCCCAGGCTGGCCTTGAACTAGCAGTTGTCCTCCAGCCTCAGCATTCCAAGTGCTGGGATTATAGGTGTGTACTACCATATCTGGCTAACTTATAATACAGTGTCACCTTTATAGATTTTTTATGATAATATAATATTTATTAAATGCCCAAGAAGACTGGTCTGCTTTTTTACCACAGTTGTGTCCCATATTTTTGCTAAAATTCTTAATTGAATAAATGATTCAAATGTCTTTGTTTTATTTTGTTTTTAATTATGGCTGGCTCAGCCTGCCCTGGGTGTGGGGCTGGTGCAGCTTGTGGTGCTGGGGTTTGAACAATGGTCCCTGTGGTTGCCTATGCTTGCCTAAGCAGGCACTTTAGACCGCTGAGCCATCTCATTGGCCCTCAAATGTCTAGATTTAATTGCTTTCAAAGTTATCTTTTCTTTGTTTTCTTAAATCATTTAATGAATTCTTTTTTTCAGTGCCTGCTTTGCCCCAGGTATTACATAAGATGTACAAGGTTTCAAAAATGAGTAGCTAACATGGTATTTTATTTATGGAAATTACATGGTTGTTATGAAAAGTTTAGTGAAGGATATGCACTAAAAACATAGAGAAGGATATATAGAAAAAAGATCCAGGGGCTGGGGAGATAGCTCCGTGGCACAAGTGCCTGCCTGGCAAGTGCAAGGTCGTGAGTTTGAACCCCAGTCCCACCAAAAAAAAAAAAAAAAAAGATCCAGAGAATAATGATTTATGAAAAGTGTTAGGATAAAGATAAGTGTCTGTCTCAGTCTGGGTTATCTTTTTTTTTTTTTTTTTGTCTTTTTAAGACAGGGTCTCACTATGCAGTTCAGGCTGGCCTTGAGCTCACTTTTGTAGCCCAGGCTGGTCTCGAGCTCGCACCGATCCTCCTGCCTCAGCCTTCTGAGTGCTGGGATTACAGGCGTGCGCCACCACACCCAGCTTGGAGGGGTTATCTTTTTTCTGGAACACCAAATACTTCAGACAAATCTTGTATAACAAGTAGACATCGGCGTGGTGGCGCACGCCTGTAATCCCAGCACTTGGGAGGCTGAGGCAGGAGGATTGCTGCGAGTTCGAGACCAGCCTAGGCTACAAAAGTGAGCTCAAGGCCAGCCTGAACTGCATAACCCCTGTCTCAAAAAAAAAAAGAAAACAAGTAGACATTAGGAAAATGAAGAACAAGGGAAAGCTTTTATGGAATGGATCGTGGCATGGGAGGCAAGCTCTGGAAGTAAGAGGATGCAGTTCATCATGACTGTGGCAGAGAGCACAGAATGCCTGGAGGACTGTGAGGTCAACATCACCAGGAGGCCTAATGGGAGAACTATAATAGCAAAAGTAAAGAGAAGTCTTTGAACAACTTTGAGAAGGGAGTGAGATGATAAAATTTATGTTTCTGAAAGATGATAGAATCTTATAAAACTGAAAGCACAAGAACATTTATCATTTGCTTTTTGTTTCTTTTGGTTTT
Source organism: Myocastor coypus (assembly GCA_004027025.1). Lineage (NCBI taxonomy): Eukaryota > Metazoa > Chordata > Mammalia > Rodentia > Myocastoridae > Myocastor > Myocastor coypus. The sequence continues at coordinate 31,923 of PVJA010012611.1, read as the reverse complement.
TGCCAAGTGGTAGGAATCTGAACTACAAAGTAATATCTAGTAGAGATAAGAGGTTGAAAAGTGAGGGTGGGCCAGATAGTTCAGTGAACTAAAGCTCCTGCTTAGGCAGAGCTCAGGGACCAGGGCTCAATCCCAGGGCACCACAAGCTGTGCTGGCCCTGCTAGCCCCAAGAGGGCAACTGAGACGAGTGTGGTGGTGTGCGCCTGTAATCCCAGTGTTTGAGAGGGTCTGTAAACAGTAGACTCACTACAGGTCCATCTGTGTAGTGGGATCCCATAGACTCTGTACTAAATACATTAAAAAAAAAAGTTTCAAAGAGTTAAGTAGGCAGGAGCTGGCAGGATGGCTCAGTGGTCTAAAGTGCCTGCTTAGGAAAGCTTAGCTGGCTGCAGGGACCGGGGTTCGATCCCCAGCACGATATGCTATGCCAGCCCTGCCCTCAGGGCAAACTGAGCCAACCATAAAAATAAACAAACAAAAGTTCTGAAACAAGAAAATAAAAAATAATTCTAAAAAAAAAAGTTAAGTAGGCTTTGAAGAAAGCAGAATAATAAGCACACTTTAGGTGAACAAAATGAAAGTTCCATTGTGAGTAAATTGAATACTATGTTTGAGACATTTCAAAGTAGAACTGCTCAGGAGACAGCTGGGGGGTATGAGGCTAGCCATAGGTGTCTTGAAAGGAAACAGGAAAAGGTGAGATATGGGAAATATCACTGCATAAAACAGAGAGGACTCTGAAGTATGGACTAGAAAGCCAGGAAGAAAAACCTGAAAAACTAGATAATACTGACTTCTTGCATTTGTAGCATAGTGACTCTAATTTTACTTTTTAAGTTGTTGCCTTTAAAAAATGAGAAAGCTTTACAATATTTAGATGTATCCATATAATAAAGATCTGATGATGTTTAAGAATCTAGAACCAAGCAGAAGATTAAAAAGAGAAGTTATAAACTAGGGTGATGCATAAAGGATGTCTGGAAAATTTGATGTCCACTTTAACTCTTCTCACTTTGTTTTTCCAGTCTGAACAAAAAATATTTTTGCTGAAGCTTATATGGTTCCTACCAAGAGAGGATATAAAGGTTATCAGAACTATGCACAGTGATCTTTATATATTATCTAGATTCAGATGGGGTATGGTTTATCCTGTCCCTTTGAATAGCTTTAGGAGGAGGTTCTATTCTTACATTGATTGACATCTTAGTTCAACACCATGCATATTATTATGTAAATGTATTAGAAATACTTTCACTTTCTTTTCTGATTCATTATTTTGAGGTGAAGAAAATACGTTTTGTCAATTTAGAAGAGTAAGTTGCTGTAACTTTTTGTATTCTTAGTAACTATAGTGACTCAGATACAATTGAAAACATTTAGAAAAATTTAGAAATAATTTTAAAGGAATAATTTTGGCAGTTTTAATGTTATCTTTTGGTTAGTTATTTTCATTCCCACACTCTTGTATTCTTATATCTTCAAGACTACTGGATTTTTTTTTTTTTTTGATTTTTACTATATGGTCTATAAACAATTCAGTTAACAGTAACCCTTTTTCACTGCTTCAGTTAATGTATTTCATCTTTGTAAATATTTTCCTCTCCTTTCCATTTCTTGAAATCCATGTAAGTTTGCTGAAATGTATAAGGAAATGTTCTTACAGGATTAGTGTTCATAACCTAACCTGAGTTATACCTAACTGGAATGCTGGAGGGTAGAGAATACCTCTCTTGAGTCTCAAAGGTTCTCTTTTGAAAATGGGACTGCAGGGAAAAATTGTTTACTTTATAGAATTTTATAATGACAACATGAGGTAATGTTTGTAAAGCAGTGAGTGGTGTGTCTTTATAAATCATACCATGTCCTTGTCTTGCACAGATCCTTCATTCATTTCTTTCATTATGAATATAATCTGGTCTCCTTATTTGACAGTCTCCTACAGCTCATCTAGAAGAGCTCTTACTATTCTTTAATCATCCAGGCCTTTGAATAAAGAGCCTGTACCAGGGCTGGTGAACCTTTAGAGATTGAGTGCCAAACTGCAACCCAAACTCACTTATCACAAAGTGCCAACAGGGCAATTAAAGTAAATAATTGAGATTTTCATTCAGGAAAAACAACTCAGACATTAACATCATTTGTCTTAAGGGAAAAACACCATAACATATATCGTAAGTTTGTTACAACTGGCCTATATTCTTCTTGGGTCTCTTGATTATACCTTCCTCCCCATCAGGTTCTTTAATTCTTACCTGCTCAGAGAGGCTTGATTCTATGATAAATCTTAATTCAATGATTCTATGATGTTTAGATTGAATATTGCTATTTTAACAGAAAGCCAAATGAATATTGGCTTAAAAAATTGTTCTCAGTCATGTATAAGTAAAGACCCGAGATGGCATTACTGTTCTAAGGCAGTTACAAATTGGGAGTCTTGTGTTTTTTCTTTTCTTTCTGTCTTTCTTTTTTTTTTTTTTTTGATAAAATTGTCATTTTTATTACCTTAAAAACAAAACAAAAATATATAATTGTGAGTCATTTTCTATATAAATGGATTGGTAAGTGCTTAAAATATAAAATGGTAAGCAGTATATATTTATATGCATAGTATAGTTTGGGTAATTCTACTGGTGAACCAGAATTTTGGCACGATATAATTTAATTATGATTAGAGCTATTATATTGTTCAAAATTTAATCAACTATTTTCTTCTTTTATAACATACAATATTGCATCTCATATAAGAACAATTATATGAGTTAGTTTCTTTTAACTTACCATAACATTTAGTTTAAAATTGAGATAACAATATTTTCTTTATATATTTCTATAAATCTAAAGAACTTAATTAAAAATCATAAATTATAATACATTTATTTATTTTTCTTTTTTTTCTGTCTTTTTGAGACAGGGTCTCTCTATGCAGTTCAGGCTGGCCTTGAGGTCACTTTTGTAGCCCAGGCTGGTCTCGAACTCACACCAATCCTCCTGCCTCAGCCTCCCAAGTGCTGGGATTACAGGCGTGAGCCACCACGCCCGGCTTTTTTTTTTTTTTTTTTCAATGCAAAATGGAAAGATACTTTTTAAAGTTTCTAAGACTAGGAGAAAATATACCATGTCTTATAAGTAGATTGTAATTTTTTTTTTTTTTTTTGTCTTTTTGAGCCAGGATTTCTCTATGCAGTTCAGGCTGGCCTTAAGCTCACTTTTGTGGCCCAGGCTGGTCTCGAACTTACACTGATCCTCCTGCCTCAGCCTCCCAAGTGCTGGTATTACAGGCATGTGGTACAGTGCCTAACCTAGTAGATTATAAGTTAAAGATACCGTATAAATCATAAAACAAAAATTAAAAATATTCAGAAAATTAATTAAATATTAATTAAAATTAAATTATTTCAAAACAACATTCCAAAATTTAAATTGTGAGTCCAAATAAGAAGCCAGAATGTTGTGTATCATATATATGAATCTGTGACCAATTCAGACTACTCATACAGTATTCAAAGAAGTTAATATATACAAAAATACCAACTAAGAAAAAGTTTTCATGGTAGTGAAGAATTACTAAGAATAATTAAGACTGGTATGGAAAATATATGACCAGCACCTCTAACACTTGAGGGATAGAATATCGCACAAAGTTCTAGTGTGTTGTGGGCATGGACAGTGTCCATGATGCTTACTGGTGGCCAAGTGTCACTTGTGGGAGTGAGCTAGTGTTGCTATTTCCTTGTTAACCACCCTGTAAACCTGGACAGAATCATGACCCATGAGGTACAGGCGAAGCCCATTTGTAGAATATGCTGATGGAAATACTTTGCTGCTATATGCAAAACAATATTTGAAAGACTGCACTGTTGTATAACTCTTTTTCTCCTGTGTTTAATTGTTTGCCCTGTTGGGTGTGTTCTTTCCATTCTCCTTCATGGTGTTGTGGTCATTTTGATCCCTCTAGAATATCTGTTAGTAAACTGTGCAGGGTTGGCTTTGTCATCATGAGATTCTTTAGTTGTTCTTTTTCATGAAGTATTTCACTTCTCCGTTGAATTTGAAAGAGAGTTTTGCAGGGTATATCAGTCTGGGTTGGAATTTGTTTTCTTGCAAGACTTGTAGTACTTTGCTCCATGCTCTTTGATTTGATCGTTTGTAAAGAAAAATCGGCCTTTATTCTGATAGGTATTCCTTTAAATGTGATCTGTTTTTTTTCTCTCCTGGATTTTAGTATGCTGTTCCTGTGCTGAATTTCTGGGATCTTGATTATTACATGTCTGGATGTGGTTTTATTTGGGTTGATGCTATTTGAAGTTCTATAGGCTTTGGTTACTAGAATGTCAGATTTTTTCCTCCATATTTGGGAAGTTTTCTGCTATTACTTTTGTTCATATTCTTTTTATATCATTTGTATTGACTCCTTTCTCATTGGTGCCTATTAGTCTTAGGTTTTTCATCTTTGCATCATCTTGTACATGCAGAATTATTTTTACGTGCCTCCTAATTGCTTTTAAGAGGTCTTCTCACTAGCTGTAATAGTGTCTTCAAGGTCTGAAAGTCTATTTTCACTTTCATTGAAATGGTTTTGCCAGTTGGTGATTGAGGCTTTAAGTTCTTGTATAGCCCTTTAAATCTACTTCATGCATTCTATTTCTTTCTTTCTTTTCTTTTTTGTCTTTTTGAGACAGGGTCTCACTATGCAGTTCAGGCTGGCCTTGAACTCACTTTTGTAGCCCAGGCTGGTCTTGAGCTCACACTGATCCTCCTGCCTCAGCCTTCAAAGTGCTGGATTACAGGTGTGAGCCACCATGCCCAGCTCTATTTCTTTCTTATATTGCTCATTCAGGGATTCCATTATTTTTCTGTTCTTCTCTATTTTTTTTTTTTTTTTTTTAACCAGGGTCATCTTTAGAAGCACCTAGTACTTCTTTCATTATAGTTATTTCTTTTTTCACTTTAGAAATTATTTCTTTTTTCTCATTAACTTTATTGAAAATTAATTATATGGCATATTAAAAATTATAGACAAATATTGAGTTGTTAAAGATAAAAGATGTAGACAGTGAATTTTAGAGAATTCTCAAATCCATACATAGGCTGAGATTAATAATAGATTGCATATTATGAATAAATTATTTATAAACAAATGAATTTAACAATAAAAATTTTATAAGATAAAAATGAACAAGGAAGCGTTTACAGATCAGTCATATTATAGTTTACTCTTGCTCAGAAATTATTTCTGATCTGATTTCCTGTATACCTTTGTGCAGTTGTTTCTTTACCTCAGACACTATAATTTCAGAGATTTCAGGTGTACAGTTTCTAATTTCTTCTATGGTCTCGCTCCTACATTTGTTCTGGGCAGGCTCGGGGCCTGAGAATGCAGTTTGCTCCTTCTCTTTGTCATTTTGTATAGCATTAGTTTCTGATCTTTGGTGTAGAGCTTTGGTGGAGTTTTACCTTGGTACCAGGTTCAGATATACTAAGTTCATACTCATCCAGGTGGATGTCATTTGGGCCTGGCTGCTGTGCTCTACTTCTTCTGCTGTGGCCTTTGGAGGTAAACCTGCTGTGCCACTCTGGTAAGATGTTTTGCTCCTGGATCAGTTGGGTAAGTCTTGCCTCTAGGCTCTCTGCAGGGAGTTCTGTCACAGGGTTCCACACTGGGCCTGTCTGATGCAGGAAATTCTACTCACATGCCAGGCCTGGGCACTGGCTAAATTGAGATTCTGGCAGGTCCTGGGAGGTCTCACTCTCATGCCAGGCCTGGGTCAGGGTCGGATGACTTTTAGGTGGGCCTTGGCTAGTCCCACTCATTGCGGGCCTGGACTCTGGCTGGAATGGGGATTCAGTGGGCCATGAGTGGTTCCACTCATGCCAGGCCTAGGCTCTGGCTCAAGTGAATTTCCACCGGGTACTGGGCAGTCTGACTCATACCTATTTCTTAGAGTATCAAAGGTTTAGTTGGTTTTCTTAATCTGACATATCATGTAAGTTTTTATTAGCTTTCTACATATCTGTTCACTAACTAATTTGTTTCTAGAAGTAGATAATAAAAGATTACAGATTTAACATTTTAAAATGTTCTTGTTCCTAGGTAGAAACACTTAATGCAGTAAGGAGTTTGTAATCTTTCAAGAAATCTATCAGATGTGACCTTAAAAGCCTTGTGTATCTGGCATAGTATAACAATAACAACTAAGATTGAAATGAAGTAGTTTTATAATGTTATATGGCTCTTTCAAAATAGCAAACACTAATTTTTAGACGTTAGACTTTTGGGGGTGCTGGTATAAGATTTCAGTATAGCTTAAGATTGGAGAGAAAATATAGTAAAATTTTAAGTTTTTATGCTTTTCTAGATCTCTATGGGACTTAGCTTGGCTAAGGTGGCTTAGAGAATGGGCATATTATATGAGGAATGAATTTATTATGCTTCTATCTTTTATAGCTTTCAGAGTTAATACAATTATTAAGTTTGTTTACTTTAGGAGATATACTTTCTGTAGTAACTGCTTGATTCATTTCAATAATTCCTGCAGCTTCTTGGTTGATAGTTGTAGAGCTGTTTAGTACACCTCTTGGTTGACAGTTCCTGGTTGACAATGTAGTGGTGTTTTGTACCTATTTAAGAACTAGCCAAGATGAGGTATGACTTATATGTAAAGAGTTTGTTTAAACTGTATAGAAGCAGGGAGAAAATCTGCTCACCACAACTCAGACACGTAGAGAACTGAAGTCTGTTAGGGATGGCTTGTGAATCACTTATCATGTGCTCTTTTGTTGTTAACCATGGTGGTTATGTAATTCAAGGTGAAATGTCACTTAGTGTTATATTGGGAAGTAAGGCCGTGGAAAAGAACAGATGGTTAAAAGACAGTTCTCTGTCAGTCTCTTGATTTCTGCTTCTCTTGCAAGTGGAGCTTTGGCTGCTCATTGTAGACCTTATTTTTAAGGATGCTTCTCTAGTGAATAGCCTTGGCAAAGAATGCCCATTATACAATATATAGGATTCCTAAATTAAAAAATTTTCTTCTGTACTGCAGCACTCTACTTTCTGCAAGCATCCACTGTGGCCTGTTGCTCCTTTGGAACTTGGAATGAAAAAGATAATTAGATAACTAGAAAATATAGAAATAATTATGAAAATTGAGAATGGTTTTCTGAACTATTGGCTTTTCGTGTGCTTATTAATTTTACTCATTTCAAAGAGATCTCAGACTAAGGTTTTAATTTTGTTCTTTCTGAGACAGGTTTTTATTAGGTGATTTTGGTTGGTCTTGAATTCACTTTGTAACCCAAGCTAACCTCAAACTCACAGCAATCCTCCTGTGCCTCATTCCCGAGTGCTAAGATTACAGATATATACCACCACACCCATCATAAGACCATAGGTATGCTTTGAGGAATAAAAATGATATGTAACTCCATGAAAATACTCCTTTTTGGAAGTTGTATATATTTTAGTTAAATATTTTTTATACATACTACTTTGATGTTTTAAGAAGCTATTTGTGTGCTGATCATGAAATATAAAAAAGATGTGTTTTTTTGAGGTGGAGTCTTTATGTGTAGTCTAGATTTGCCTCAAATTCTGGAGGATTTTTTAAAATGTGTCAGTTATATAATTAGGTTCTTAGTAAGAGATTTAGAACACTAATTTATGAGGATAAATTCCATTTGTCAGAGCAAAAACAGATTGCAGGTAGCCCCAGAGCTGAGGAACAGTTTTGATTTTTGCTAAAATCTGTGAGTCTTAACACTTTCTGCTTCACCTTGTGCTGCTCTGAAATGGGGTATCTCTCTTTCTTGCTGCCAAAGATCTCACCCTGCTGGTGTCTGGGTTTTCACAGCTGATTCTTTTTTTTGCGCGCGCGCGCGCGTGTGTGTGTGTGTGTGTGTGTGTGTGTGTGTGTGTGTGTGTGTGTTTGAGACAGGGTCTCGCTATGCAGTTCAGGCTGGTCTTGAGCTCACTTTTGTACCCCAGGCTAGTCTCAAACTTGGATCGATCCTCCTGCTTCAGCCTTCCAAGTGCTGGGTTTACAGGCCTGTGCCAACATACTCAGCTCTCTGCAGCTGCTGCTTTTTTTTTTTTTTTATTGGTGGAACCGGGGTTCAAACTCACGACCTTGCACTTGCCAGGCAGTCCCTTGTGCCATGGAGCTATCTCCCCAGCCCCTGCAGCTGCTTCTTGAAGTAAGCATCAGTGAGGTGTTTGGGGATTTTCATTTTGCTGATACCAAGTTTTGTAGAGGTGGCAATGATAGATTTCTGATTTGTTCTTCATAAAGGAACACGATTAACGGCTAAGAGGCCCAAACACAAGTAGCAAGCCACTGGCCAACTGCTTCAGGAATACCACTCTCTTGCTTCTATGATGCCTGGTGAGGACGATCAGATGGTGCTGAGAGTGATGCTAGCTTGTAGTTTCCTCACATGCTGACTGAAGGGTTTCTTGCTGTGGCTCAAGAGCTTTGTGGCATATCTTCAGTAGGATAATGTCTAAGCATTTTTCAAAGCTTAACCAGTTGGGTATCTTGATTCTTGTCTCCATGGACTGGTTTTGTGATGGTAGCAAGAACTTTCTCCTTTTTTTTTCTCAACCTTTGATTTTGTAGCTATGTACTTTCTCTTGTACAAAGCTTTTCTGGAATACATAGCAGATTGTGAGTAACTACAGTTCCTCTAACCAGGACAGGGTTTTGGTTGCAGTTGGGCTGCCCCTTCTTGGATTTTTTGCGTTCACCTTATTCTTTTTACTAGTACCACTGTCATCAGCCTTTTTGGCTTTGGGTTTCTTCTCGTTAGTGCCAGGCTTTTCAGTTTTTTCACCTGCCATCTTGCAAGATGGGAAAGAGAACTAAGTTTCTGCCCTCCCCCCCTTTTAATGTTGGAGGATCTTCTTGCCTGAAAGATGTTTCTCAAGTGCTCTGGGACTATAGGTGTGCACTGCTACAGGTGTGTGTGTGTGTGTGTGTGTGTGTGTGTGTGTGTGTGTGTGGTGTTACTGAAGTTGAAAAAAACTTGGAAAATTTTATTATCCATTAGTGATTTATGTTATTGTAATTGCCATAACCATCCTGCTCTCCTCTCTACTCTCTACTTGGTATTGATCCTAAAGTTGTGGTGGTGTCTTACAACTTAGATTCTTTTGCATTGTGGTGATTATGTCAGCAATACTTAGAGCTGAAACTATTGGCTGTTAGATTGTAGAATATTACAGTCTTAACTTCTGGGGACTCACACTTAACTCTCATAAGTTTATTTAGGGGGAAACTGAGATCCAGAGTTGTAAAATAGTTCACAACGAGTACCTGATAGACGTGGGGACTTGGAATGAGACAGAATGATAGAAAGGTTACATCAGAAGTAGGGAAAGTCAGTGCCTTGAGAATGAACAGTCTGTGCTACACTTTTGTACCAAGATCTAGTATTGGGCATGGTGGTATAAAATAACTAGCTAGTACACTGGTAAACATTAGTAATTTTTAAAACAAGTATAACTTAGGAAAAAATGAAACTTTTGTCTTAGATTTGTAAATTTGCAATGTTAGTTAAATCCAATGCACATGTTTTCAATGAGGCTGTAATTTGTATGTCTCACTGCCAAGTGACTTGTTCCACCAATGGAGCATGCATGAAGACCGCTGTTTTCTTGCTATGTCTTCATATGGGAGAGAAAGAGAACAAAAGCTCTAGTGTATCTTTTCTTTTAGGATCACTAACCTTCAAGAACTCATTATTTCCTGACATAGTTACTTTCCTCTTATTTCTAAGACAAATTACCTGACACCCAAAATTAAAGGAGAGGTTTATTTAGCTCACAGTTTGTAGAGGTTTCAGTCTGTAATTGGCTAATTCCAAGACAGAGTGGCATATGTTAGAGGGGCAATAGTTCATGGTCACAGAAGACAATGAAAGTCAGCAAACAAGGAGAGAAACAGGCCTCATTTCTGCCCTTTGTATCTTATCCAGACTGCTGAGATTACGATAGTGCCAATCCAGTCAGTGGATTACTCTTAACAGCCACCCACCCTTAATTCTAGCACCCTAATCCCAGCACTGAGTCATGAATTGGTCACAAACTAGAATGAGCTGCCTCTGAAAAGCTTGCTGCCTTTGACTGCATGAGACTGCGGGAGTGGGGGTGGGTGCATCCAGATGCAAACCATAGCATTTCTCAAAGGTGTCAACTTCAGATATCATTGCATAGGTTTTCATCATAAGAGTTTTGGAGAGGATATAAATGGGGAATCAGCTTTATGTAGATATTATGTTGTTTAAGTTCCTAGATGACCTCTTTTGTACTTTATGCAGTTACTGTATTCTTTATGAATTGCCGTTACTCTTTATTCATCAGTGGTTTGGGGAGAGGGGATACATCAGAAATTTGTAAGGAAGAACATCAACTCATCCTAACTCCCTTACTGCTTTTTCTTAATAAGTTTATAATGTTAACAAGTTAACATAGGCAAATAATTTTGATTGAGAAAGTACAAATGGTAGAATTTCATGCTGGAAAGTTAAGATAGAAACTTTGAGTTCAATAAATACCTTTGGCTTAGGAACTTGTGTCTCTGTCTTAATCATGTCACACTTTTTTTCAGATATTATAATTGGGTTTTATGTAAGCAGCCCCCCCCCCCCCCCCCCGCGACCCATTTAAAATGTCTTGTCGTGGAACTACTTAGTTCATGAGCAGTTTTAAGGAGCAGCAAAATGCTAGGTGTGGTACATTCTAATCCAGCATTCCTGGGTTTGTAATCCTAGCGCTTGGGAGGCTGAGGCAGGATTTCCATGAGCTCAAGGCCAGCCTGAACTTGCAGAATGAGACCCTGTCTCAAACAACAAAAACAAAACCAAAATGCCCAAGAAACCAAGAAGTAGCAAAGTTATAGTATTTGAAAGATAAAAGATTTACCCTAGTAATGGGAAGGACGAGTTCATTTGCCTACCGAGAAGGTATCATTAATTTTCAATAAGTCAGTAAATAAAGGGGTTACAGTGCTACCACAATTAATTCTTTCTAAATAGAACCAGTCCAATTTGTCATTTTTGCATATAACCTTTGCACCTCCTCCCCTGTACTGTAAAACTGTCTCTAGATTACTTCATTCATAGAGCAAAACATTAGTGTTGTTGTTGCACTGCTTCACAGTCAAAACATGTTTGCATAATTAAGAATTGAGTTTTGACTACTGTGAAAACCTTAGGTTTGTGTTATGAACAGTTAAGAGTATTAGCATTCACACATAAGCTAAGTGCTGATTTAGGTATTGTAGCAAGGACCTGAACCCTGTTGTTACATTCACAAAGTACAAAAAATAGTGTAAGAAAGAAAATAGCAGGTAAAGAAGGTGATAGTAGTTTGCTCCTTCTAAACAGCTTATTCTTTTGGTAGCTTTTGTGTTCTATAGAATAACAAGAGGAAAGCTTGAATTTTTTCTTGCTCTAATTGCTTTTCTCATATACTTCCTCATGTAGTGATCAGGGTAAGCTGCTACTAAATGGATAATTATTTTTTTTAAGGTCCTGATTAAATAGCATATTTAAGTGAGTTCTCAAATTCAAAGTAGAATTTGGATAAAATGTTTATTTGATTTTGTTTTCCATCTTCTGTCATCTTCCTCATGATCTTAATATCACTCAGGGCATGTCCGCTACAGTATGGAGTACTATAGAAATATGAGTCATCTCCTGCTTTATGGTTTATTTCATCATCTCTGACTAGAATGTTTATTTCCTTTTGTTTTTTATTTAACATCTATTCATCTTTTTGACCTCAGAACATCATTTTCTATTACCTCATTTAAGATTCATGTGGTCATAAATCTCATATGAGTGTTTTGATGCTTGGGAAGCTAAGTTATTGCTTGGTATTCTGACAAAGTACTTTGGTTTGTGTAAGTGGTTATCATGGAGTTTTGGATCTAATGGGGAAAAAGCACATATATAAACCAGTATTTAGGAATATAGAACTAGAAGCATTTTGGGTACCCAGAAGTGGAATAGACCTTGTTCTGTAGGAAAAATGGATTCTAGAATAGTTTTTTTTTTTGTCTTTTTGTGGCTAGGGTTTCACTGTGCAGTCAATTCACCTTATAGCCCACACTGGCCTCAAACTTGAAGTGATCCTTCTGCCCCAGCCTCTTGAGTACTGGAATTACAGGTGTATACCACCATGCCTGGCTCTTAATATTTATTTTATTTTATTTTATTATTTTTTTAAAATAATTATTTAATTTAATTTAATTTATTTATTTATTTCTTGTTTCAGAACCTTTGTTTGTTTATTCACTCATTTTTATGGCCGGCTCAGCCTGCCCTGAGGGCAGGGCTGGCGCAGCATGTGGTGCCGGGGATCGAACCATGGTCCCTGAAGCTGCCCAAGCTTTCCTAAGCAGGCACTTTAGACCACTGAGCCATTCTGCCGGGCCCCTTAATATTTATTTTAAAGTTCATTAATTTATTTAAAAACATTTGGAGTATGTATGTATGCCAGCTAAGTTTATAATAAAGGTTTCAAAACAAATTAGCCATGTTTTGGATTTTATAACCTTTTGCTCAAAGTTGTGACCGTCTCTGGTCATTTTATAGGAGGGACTTCGCGAGGTTGGTGAGAGGGGGAAACTACAAGTTTCTAGTATTTTTTGCTTCTCTCTCACATATTTATGTCTGGTGAGAACACTTAAAACTGTTATTTCAGTGATTTTTCGAGTATAAAATATATTACTATTAACTACATAGACCCAGAGAGCTCTGATTATCTCTGGAACTTGCTCCCATCTAATTGCAACCCTGTTTAGGACACTGACATCTCCCAGAATCTCAACCTGTTGCTCTGGTCCCTGGAGCCAGTGCACTACACTCTGCTTCTGCACCTCCAGTACCCCCCACCCTTTTTTTTTCAGTACCAAGAATTGAACTCAGGACCCTGTGCTTGCCACACAGGCACTTATTCCAGTGTTCTTGAATCCACGTATAAGTGACATTAGTGCCATTTGTCTTCCTGTGCCCAGCTCTTTTTAGCTAGCATATTCTTCTGGACCACTCATGTCATCACATATGACAGCACTTTTAAGGCTCAGCAGCATTTTGTTGAATATACATATCACATTCTCTTCATCCATTCATTCAGTGATGATGTTTATGAATCTTAATCCTACATATGGTATCATTTTCCATCTGTTCAGATGCTTTGTTGGGTTTTGAGGCAAGAACTTGCTACATTGCCTGAACTGGTGTTTACCTCCTGGGCTCAAGCAATTCTCCTGCAATGGCCTCTCTTGTAGATGGGATTATAGTCCAATACATATGCCACCATGCTTGGCTTGCATATTTTTTTTTTTGTTTAAAATTTTTGATTAGTTCTTTTTTCCTTTTTCCCTCCCCCTCCTCTCCCCCTTCCCTCCCCCTTCCTCACCTTGTCTTTCTCTTTCTCTTTCTCTTTTTCTCTCTCTCTCTCTCCCCTTCTCCTTCTCCTTCTCCTTCTCTCTCTCTCTCTCTTTCTCTTTCTCAAGATATACATAAGGATAACATTCATTATAGGGAATTTGTACCTGTGCATGATATATATTGCTGTATCTTTGTTTTTTTCTCCAATTCCCTTCCCTTCGACCCTCTTCCTCACATTGACAAGAACTTCATTACTTGCCCGTTTTTTCCTTTTTCCCCTTTTCACTCCGTTGTCCTCGTTTGAACATGTTCTTATTTCCCAATTTTTATTATTTATCTTGGTTCTTATTCATACTTTGTTTCTCACACTAGAGAAACAATTTGATATTTAAGCATGTGTGCCAAATCTATTTCACTTAAGAGTATGGTCTCAAGCTACATCCATTTAGTTAGATATTTCTCAAGCGTACCCTTTATGTCAGAGTAGTATTCCATTGTGTAGACAAACCCCGACCTCATCTTTATCTATTCATTGGTTGATGAATACTTGGACTGTTTCCAACATTTAGCTATTACAAACTGTAATTTCACACTGCTTTCCATAGTGGTTGTACCAGTCTGCACTCCCTGCAGCAATGGAGGATTCCTTTTTCCCAACAGACCTGTCAATATTTGTTATTGGTTGATTTTTTGATAATAACCAGTCTTTCTGGAGTGAAAAATCTCAGCATTGTGTTAATTTGCATCTCTTTAAACCCTAATGATATTGAACTTTTTTTTTTCATGTATTTTTCTTCATATGATAAGTATCTGTTCTCTTAGGTGCCCAGTTTTGGATAATATCTTTGTAGGGGTCTAATTTTTTTTTTTTTTTTTGAGTTTTTTAAAATATATTTTAGATAGTAGTCCTTTGTCTGAGGAACAGCTGGCAAAACAGCTTCTACACTGGGTTTCTTCTTCACTCTGTTGGTTTCTCTTGCTGTACAAAAGTTCTTTTTTTTAAAATATGATATCCAGGTTTTTGATTCTTCATAATATTTCTGGTGTGATTGGGTTTTGTTCATGAAGTCTTTGCTTACATCATTGTTTTCAAGAGTTCTACCTGTTTTATCTTCTAGCACATTTAATGTTTCTGTTTTAATATTTATGTCTTTAATACATTTTGATGGGGAAAGATACGGGTATACTTTGAATCTTCAGCATGTGGAAAGCCAGTTTTTCCAGTTATGAAAAAAGCTGTTTTTATTCCAGTGAAGGTGTTCGGCTTCTTTGTCAAAGATAAGGAGGCTGTGTATATCTGGAGTTGTTGCATCTTCTAATCTGGTCCATTGAGCCTCAGATTTTTTTTTTTCCCACTACCGTGCTGTTTTTATAAAAATAGATTCACAGTATATATTTGCAGTATAATTGAGCTGGTGTCTGTTTTCTTTTTCATCCTGAAACACTTCACCCTGATCTCTTCTGAATTTGAGGATTGGTATTGAGAGGCCTGCTGTTATCCTGAGGAGCTTTCCTGTATAGGTGATTTGTTTTTTCTCTCCAACATATTTTAATATTCTGTTCTTGTGTTGAATTTTTGTAATCTTATGCCTTGGTGTCTCTAGTGGTTTTTAGTCAAATAAGTTCCTTGCACTATTTAGAATTTTGAGAATCTTGAATCTAAGTATTTTTAGTTTATTGTTATCATGTATCTCAGCAAATATAGCCTATTTGTTCAAAATGTCTAGTTATTTTTGCCTTATCCTTTGGGGAGGTGTTTCAAAATCTAACAGTTGCTGGAAATCATGAAGAGTACTAAATCCTTCTTGCATTGTTTTTTCTCCCCTAGTAAGCATACATAGCTTATAAATTTTAATGTATAAATTAGGCACAGTAAGAAATTAACAGCTGATTATAATATAGACCAGCTTTTTAGTTGTATCAATAAAAAAAGGTTACTTAAACCCAACCACTTTGATACTATGACAGTGGACCTGATAAAATGTGATATTTGCCAAGTGACTAATGTAATGAATGGGTTCAATGTATAGTGTTATGAACTCTGGTGGACTAAGAAGTAATTCGTGTCCATGGTGAGACAGAACAAGAGTGTGTGCGTGTGTGTGTGTGTGTGTGTGTGTGTGTGTGTATGTGGCTTTGGACCTGGGGCCTTAGTGTTGTGGTACCTCCCCAGCCATCCCCTTTTCATTTTTTATTTTGAGACACGGTCTTGTTAAGTTGTCCAGACCACGTTCAAGGTTGTGATCATACCTCAGACTTCCAGGATTCTGGCATTGCACTGTCATGCCTAGTTCAGAATAAAATTTCATTATGTTATTTAAAATGACGTAGGGCCAGCAAGATGGCTCAGTGCTCTAAAGCGCCTGTCTGGGAAAGTTCAGGCAAGCGCTGAGACCGCTGCTTGATCCCTGGCACCACATGTTGTGCCACCCCACTGCAGGGCAGGCTGAGCTGGCCATACCATGAAATTTATTTATTTATTTTTCATACCATGAAATTAAAAACAAATAAATAAAATGCTATACACTGGGTGTGGAACCCACACTTGTCATCCGAGAACTTAGGAGGATTAGACAGGAGGATCACGTAAAAATCATGGTCAAAAAAAAAAAAATCATGGTCAACCTAGGCTATGTAGTGAGTTCAAAGCTAGTCTGAACTATATAGTGAGATCCTGTCTCAAAAACAACAAGACAACAATACTACCATCTACGTCTCCCACCCCCATGAAATGTAAAGTTATGAATTATGGGGTTTTTCCATTTTTTATTTTCAGATCACAGTTGATAGAGCCTAACTGAGACCTCACAAATCAAAACTACAGATGAGGGCGTACTATTGTATAAGCATAAAATGTGTTAGTTATGGTCCATTTGTTTTGTACCAGGAATTGAACTGAGGACCTTGTGCTTACCAAACAGACACTGTGGTGCTAAGCTATAACCCTGGCTCCAGTTATGGTCCTTAAAAGTATTAATGAACTGGTGGTGGTGCATACCTGTAATTCCAACATTTGGGAAGCTGAGGAGGTGGATTATGATGAGTTGAAGGCCAGCCTGGACTATATAGCAAGATGCTGTCTCAAAAAACAGTACTAGTGAATATACTCATAGATAATATTTATGTTTAAAATTTCTCATGAGCAATGTAACCATTATTGATAAAACACTTTTTTTTTTTTTTTTTTTTGTGGTCTTTTTGAGACAGGGTCTCACTATGCAATTCAGTCTGGTCTTAAGCTCACTTTTGTAGCCCAGGCTGGTCTTGAATTCACATCAGTCCTCCTGCCTCGGCTTCCCAAGTGCTGGATTACAGGCATGTGCCACCATGCTGGCTGAAACACTGAATTTTTAGAATTAAAATCAATCCACATTAGTAATTAGTATGTGACTTTTTTTTTCAATTTTTTGCCTTAAATTTTGAAATCATTATTTTGATAAATATATTACAAAGCCTAAACATTCCTTTTATTGTATCAACTATCAAGTCTTAATTCTTCATTACCTGCTTTTATGCTGTCACTATTTCAATGTTGTGATAGGGTTGAGTATGAAGAATTCAGGTTATCTTCTACTTGAGCAAGTTAGCTATAGTATAAGGTGCACTTAAAAAGTGGTTCAAAATATATTCAACAGAGTTATTTTAGTCTAGAGATGAATCATTTCTCTACAATATGACAAGTCTCTTCCATAGTGCTATTTTGCCTGTTCACAAGATTTATGATGTTTTTTGATGACTAATTCATTTTAGTTCATTATTTTTTCTGTTTACATTTAATGCTTTTAGTTTAAGAAATCCTTTTATAGTTTAGGTCTTTTGGACAATCTACTGTATTTTTTCACATTTACATACATAATCTGTATGGATTTGAGCCAGGCACAGAGGTACACACCTGAAATCGCAACATTTGGGAGGCTAAGGCAAGAGGATTGCTAGAAGTTTGAGGCCAGGCTGGACTTCCTAATGTACTCAAGCCCAGCCTGGTCTACAAACAGAAACACATCTTATGGTCCTGGTTTTTGTGTATGGTGTTTAAATTTTGTTTCTCCTATTTGAATATCTAGTTGACTTAGTTTATTGAAAGGATAGTCTGTTTTCTTCTATTTTTTATGCCAATTACTTCATAAGTTCAAATGTTGAAACATATCTGGGTATATTTCTAGTCTTCTTATGCTGTTCTTTGTTTTTTGAATGTCCTTATTCGGTATCACTGTATTCATTACTGTAGTTTATATAAAATCTTAATATTGAGAGAGCTAGGCCTCCTACTTTGTACTTCCTTTCTAAAATCATTTTTGAGATTCTTTTGGCACTTCCATTTATTTACATACCAATTATAAAGTCAGTATGTCTAGGTACCAGAAAAAATTCTGTTGGGAATTTCATTGCAATTTTGTTGAATGGATTTTAAAATGTGGAGGTATTGGCCATGAATATGCTGTATTTCTCAATGGACTAAGCACCTCCCTGGCAAGCACAAGGACCCAGGTTTGATTTCCAGCATGGCTGAGTATGAGGCCTTGTACCAAACAAATAAATTAATTTCTGCTTTTTTTTTTTTTTTTTTTTAATTATGACCAACTCAGATTGCCCTGGGGACAAGGCTGGCACAGCATGTGGTGCCAGGGATCAAACTGTGGTCCCTGCAGCCACCTAAGCTTTCTTAAGCAAGTGCTTTAGACTGCTCAGCCATCCCGCCAGCCCCCTGCTATATTTTATGTTCACTTTTGGTGTTTCAGGAGTCTTTAACATTTTTATTAGATTTGTTCTTAAGAATGTCATGCTTTTCTATATGAAGCATATCATTGATTCATATGCCAGTTTTTGTGCCAGTACTATGCTGTTTTCATCACATTAGTTTTGTAGTACAACTTCAAATCTGGAATTGTGATGCCTGATGCTTTTCCTTTGTTATAAAGGGTTGCTTTTGTTGTTCTGGTTTTCTTTTGGTTCTTTGTGACTTTGAGGATTGCCTTCATCTCAGAAATGTCATTGGTATTGACTGGGATTACATTAAACCTATATTTTGGATTTGGAAGTACTTACAGCCATTTGATTGTACTATAGGAATGATCCCTGAAAGTATAGATAGCCCTTAGCCTGTTGATTATATTGCTTACAAAAAAGTTTCAAACAGATAACACACATCTTTCTTTTCAAGGAACTAAAATATACTAGTAGCATAAATGAAAATAATACAGTTAAATTGTTAATGCTGAATAACTACTTTGAGATAATTATACACAGAGTAATAGCTATTTTTTTATTAATTGATATGGAATTTTATTTTTCATAATACAAAATTTTGCATGGGTTCTCTTATATTATGATATCATATATATTGAGAATCAATCTTTCCCTCTCTTCCCATCTGTGTATATATGTATATATTATTAAATAGAAAATAGAAGTTCAAGTAATTATTCCTTTGTTTCAAAAATATTTAGGCTATATCATAGATTGTTCCATTTATACTACTAGTTTCTTTTTTTGGTACTGGGAATAAAGGTCAGAACCTTGTACTTGCCAGGCAGACCTTGCACTTCTACCACTGAGCTATACTCCTGGCCCACTACTAGATTCTTTTTTGTTCATTGAAAAATAGGTTTTATCCTTTTGCTTGTTTCTTCTTTGTGAGAGTCTATTTATTTATTTATTTATTTATTTATTTATTTAGTCTTTTTGAGACAGGGTCTTACTCTGGAGTTCAGGCTGGCCTTGAGCTCACTTTTGTAGCCCAGGCTGGTCTTGAACTCACATCGATCCTCCTGCCTCAGCCTCCCAAGTGTTGGGACTACAGGCGTGCACCACCACACCCGGCGTGAGAGTCTTTTTATATTGCATGACTTACACTTTAAGTAAAATTTTTGCCTCTTTTAAGATTATGATTTAAGAAAATTTTTAAAAATTTCTTTATTAATATCTGTGTTACATTAACATAAAATTTAGTATTTTTTAATGTAATGTATTTAGTTCAGGGTCTACAGGGTCTCAGTACCACAGATCAGACTTGTGGTGACCCTGCCTGTTTTTTAGCCTCCTGCTGGGATTACAGGCATTCTGCCCAGTCTCATTGGCCATCTCAGCTCACCTCTGGGGGCTGGGCCAGCTTGGCAGGCTGGGGATCAAATCCCCGGCCCCTGCATCTGCCAAAGCAGGTGCTTTAATCTGCAGAGCTATCTGGCCAGCCATAAAATAAAATTTAAAGAGGTGCCTTCTTGAACAAATGGGGAAAAAAAAATAACATTGAATATTTCATGATGTTGGGGCCCCGCGGGATGGCTCAGTGGTCTAAAGCGCCTGCTTAGGAAAGCTTGGGTGGCTTCAGGGACCGCGGTTCGATCCCCAGCACCACATGCTGTGCCAGCCCTGCTCTCTGGGCAGGCTGAGCCGGCCATAAAAATGAGTGAATAAACAACAAAGGTTCTGAAACAAGAAAATAAATAAATAAATAAATAAATAAATAAATAAATAAATAAATAAATAAATAAGAAAGTAAGTTTAAAAAATATTTCATGATGTTTTGTGTAGGTTTTATTTGAGTAGGGAGGTTTCTCTATGTTTATAGTTTGCTAATACTTGTTTTCATGAATAGATGCAGATTGTATTGTACTCTTATCAGTATCTGTTACAGGGAACATAAATTTTCCTCCTTTATTGTACTATAATGTGCTGTATATATTAATTTATACACTGAGAGTTGAACTCACAACCTTGATGTTTGTGAGGCAGGTACTGTGCTGCCGAGGTATATCCTTGGACCTAATATATATTTTTGAATAGATAAACCTAATTTGATTATGATTTATTTTATGTTACTAGGTTTTCTTTTTTCTTTTTCATAAACAAATGTAATGGCATATATATATACATATATATGTGTGTGTGTATGTATATATATATATGCCGGCTCAGCCTGCCCTTGGGGTGGGGCTGGTGCAGCATATGGTGTCAGGGATTGAACCACGGTCCCTGTAGTTGCATAAGCTTGCCTAAGCAGGCACTTTAGACTGCTGAACCGTCTCACTGGCCCTAATGGCTTTTTTTTTTTTCCTTTTTAATTTTATTCATTTATGTATGGCGGGCTCAGCCTGCCCTTGGGGTGGGGCTGGTGCAGCATATGGTGCAAGGGATCTAACCATGGTCCCTGCGGTTGCCTAAGCTTGCCTAAGCAGGCGCTTTAGACCACTGAGCTATCTTGCTGGCCCCCTAATGACTTTTAATTTAATTTGAAAAAATAAAAATTTAAGATGTAAATACAGTTAATTTAAAATTAATGTTTATATTTTGTCTTTTTAGAATACTGTATTTTAGAGAAAAAATAACTTTGTAAGCACATACTTGCAAACTATTTCATAATATTTAACATAATTTTTTTAGATTTGGTTTTTAGTTATTTTGCTTGGAATCTTAATATACCTGTGTCATAAGGCATAATTTTCTTGTTTTTAAAGTTCCTTGTCTATATATCAGGCTTATTCTAGTTTTATCAAACTGTGGACATGCATTGCTTAATGACAGGCATATGGTCTTAGAAGTCCATCATTAGGCAATTTTGTTATTATGCAAACATCATAGAGTATACTTAGACAAACCTAGAGGCTATAGGTCATTCTTCCTGAACTTTTGTAATCAAAAGACATGGGAAGCAGATGTATGAGGCTGCTGCTGGCATCACACAGCAACCTGCTTTATAGTAAAGTTTTAAAAGTAGGAGTATATTTTAACAGTAAAGAGTATATTATTATAATACATAGGCCAGTAACATGATTTATTTTCATTAACAAGTATTGTGCTTTTATGTGACTGGAAGCACATACTCATTTATACCAGCATCATCACAAACATAGGAGTGGTGTTACTATGGTTACTGTGTTGCTAGCTGATAGGAATTTTTCTGATTGTTATAATGTTATGAGACCACAGTCACATGCAGTCCATCACTGATTGAAGATAGTCACATGGCATGTAACTGCACTTGGGTGATATTGCTTCATTTTAATGGGTCTGGAAAAATTTGTGTAAATTTCTGTCCTCTTCTCATTTGATTAAAAATCACTAGTTATTTTTAGCAATCTAGGACTCTAAATTTTCTTTGTTGGAAAGTTACTATTCAGTAACACTTCAGAGGGCCCAGCAGGATGGCTCAGTGGTCTAAAGCGCCTGCTTAGGAAAGCTTGGGTGGCTGCAAGGACCACACAGTTTGATCCCCGGCACCACATGCTGCACCAGCCCTGCCCTCAGGGCAGGCTGAGCCAGCCATAAAAATAAATAAATAAACAAAAGTTCTGAAACAAGAAACAATAAAAAATTCTTTAAAAAAATAACACTTCAGATTGTCTGGTTTTATGGAGTTTCAATTAGTTAGATTTTTTGGTAAGTTATATTTAACATTTTTCTAATAAATTTTTAAGTTTATTTGTAAAGAGTTCAGTTTTTTTTTAAGAGTATTTTTGCTGTTTGGGGATTTATTGTCATGTTTCCTTTATCATCGGTAATGGCTATTTGTGCCACCCTGATTTGTTTCATATGGCACTTACCAACTTTATTCCTTTCAACTAACTTAAGTTTTGAATTTATTTTCTGTCTTTGTTATTTTATTCTTTCTTTTATTTTGTTTAATTTACTGCTGCAGGGGAGGTAAATCTTTCCCATACTTCCGCTAGGATATTTCACTGGAACTGATAAAGAACAGATTAATAGGCTAAAAGCATATGCATTTTAGAATTTTATTTACATGGACCTGGGAGTTCTGACAAGAAAGATGAATACCTAAAAGAAGACATTAGAACTGAGCAGTTATGAGTGATATGGTAAATTGCAAGAACATGCAAGAAAAGATGAAAGATCTGATTGACCCTGGGTTTGTCACTGTTTCTATGTGCTGCAGAAGTTTAGTAAGGAAAGCTATGTAGAAGTTTTTCTCTCCTTTCACCTTTATATCTTTATGGAATTTATCATGCTGTTCTGCTTCTCTCAGAGTTAGTGTGACTAATTTAATCTGTCTTCCTTCTCCCGGGTTGTATGTCTTCCTCATCCATCTCCCTAAAGTTGTGTGCATTGCTTCTATATGACTTGGTAAGCTGGCTTTGTCTTTGTCAGTGCCCAGTCTTTGCCTACTTTCTGATCTTCCATCATCTTCATTATTATTCTATTTTTATTACTGTTGCTATTAGTATTATTACTACAGTGAAGGTAAGCCTTTTTTTTCAATTTTATATTATTTTATTTGGTGAAATTCTGTATCTTTTTCTTTTTTGCGGGGGAGGAACTAGTGCATTCAATTTTATTTATTTATTTATTTATTTATTTATTTATTTATTTATTTAGTCTTTTTGAGACAGGGTCTCGCTATGCAGTTCAGGCTGGCCTTGAGCTCACTTTTGTAGCCCAGGCTGGTCTTGAACTCACACCAATCCTCCTGCCTCAGCCTCCTGAGTGGGGGGATTACAGGCGTCTGCCGCCACGCCTGGCATTTATTTTATTTTTTTTGAAGAGTAAAAATAGCAGAAACAAAAATATAAAAAAAAAACAGTAGCAAGTAAGAGTACATATAGTACAGAATTTTAAAACAAGAAAAATTTAACAGTGATTGCATTGCATGTTTTCATGATCAAATCAGTATAGATTAATAGACATAGGTATGTAAGACTGATCAAACAATTAAACAGTGACAAGTAAATCTTTTTTTTTGTTTAATGTTGGTGTTAATGTGGTGTTTAGGAACTGTCACATTGGTATAATTTTTCATATTAGGTTTTCTTCAAGGGTTTAACTTATATAAATATAATAGGTTAGACCTACCAAAGAAAGTTGTTATTATTTGCAGTGTTTTATTTTTTTCAAGTTGACAAAGTAAAATCAATTGTTGCATTTAATGCTGGTGATGCACTATGCATTAGTGATAAGATATTGTTGTCTTTGATGATTAATTTTTCAAATACTCTGGTGTATTCAGTGATGAGTACTTTCACTTTTGAGAATCTTTGCTTTGTTGTATTGTACATGTATTTAAGAAAACAAAAACATTTCTTTGGCATTCTGTAAGGTAGGAAGCCTCCAACTAAGCACATACAACCAGTTACCTTCAGAGGCAGCCATCATTGCCATGGCCTCATAAAGTTGTTATGATAAAATGACATGCATTAGTGCTATTAGCCTTAATTAATAGCTGTCATTTTTCTTTTTTCCATGACTGAACTAACACTTGTAGCCCAAATAAGAAAGGAATTTTTTTAAGTAATATTTTTTGTAGGAACTTTGTTACATTAAATAAATGTACAGAGAGGCACAGTTATGGTCTGTGCAAAGATGTCCCTCCCAAAGCCTAATGCAGTCGTGGGGTGGCTTCTGGAATTTATAATTGATTATTGTCAGAATGGGTGCTGCACCTCCCCTGGGGCAGGTGATTTGCATTTCAATGTAAGAAAGGAAGAGAAGTTAGCCGCTTGAGCTGCTGCTGCCTCCCCACCCACGCTGCCTCCCCACCCACTGTCTTGCTCTTAGCTGCTCCCATGAAAGGTTGCCCTCTGCCATATGCCAGTCTGTTTTGGAGTCAGCTGAATATGGACTGAAACGTCCAGTAACTGTGAACTAAGTAAACCTTTCCTTCCCTCATTTTAAGTGTCAGGGTTTGTCCCAGCAACAAGAATAACTAAGACAGGCACCAAGGAGAACTGTTTGTTCTTCAGCATCTAAGGTACCGCTAACACAAGAGAGAATAGACTCTTAAACTGTAACAACTTATTACATTCAAATTAGGATGTAGGATTGGCTTTAGATGAACAGTGACAAATCCTCAGGGTTGTAATAATGTTTAAACAAAAACATTACTAAACTTTTTAATTATTAAATAACATTAAATATTATTTTAAAATCTTAAAATGGTGGAACAGACTACTTTTCCTCAAGCCTGTTTGCCTACTGCCATTGCTTGTTTTGTTTTAACTTTAAAAAATGTATTTTGATGTTCTGATATGTATTATCATTTTTTAAACAATATTAGTACAAACTTTTATTCTCAGTGAACTAAGAGAAAGTAGCTGTTTATCCTAACTTTGTGGTGTATACATATGTACATACATGTGTATTTTTTCTTTTAAGTTTCTAATACTAGGAGAAAATATCATACCATGGCTTATGAGTAGATTGCAAGTAAAAAATACAGTATGAATCATAAAAATTATAAACAGGATTCAGAAAATGAATTAAATATTAATTAAAATTGAATATTAAATATTTAAAATTAGTTAAAAATTAAATATTTCAAAATAATATTCCAAAATTGAAGTTAAATCATGAGTCCTACTTAGAGACCAGAGTGTTGTGTATCATATGTACAAATCTGTAATCAATTCAGAGCACTTGCATAGTTTTTTTTTGTGTGGTACTAGGAACTGAACTCAGGACTCTGCACTTGCTAGGTGAGTACTTATTCTTAGCGTAGTATTTGAATAGGCTAATATATATAAAAATATCAACTAAGAAAAAAGTTTTCATGATAGTAAAGAATTACTAAAGAATAAAACAGCATAAATACTGGAATGGCAAATATATGACCAGCACTTCTAACAGTTTGGGGGTAGGATTATGCACAAAGTTCTAGTATGTTGTGTACAGGGACAGTGCCCATGATGCTAAGTGGTAGCCTGATGTCACTTGTTGGAGTGAGCTACGGCTATTTCCTTTATATCCACCTTGTAGACCCAGACAGAATCCTGACCCATCAGGTGCAGGAGAAGCCCATTTGTAGAATATGCTGATGGAAATGTTTTGCTGCTATGTACAAAACAATATTTGAAAGACTGCTGTTATATAACTCTTCTGTGTTTATTTTTTTGCCCTGTTGGGTGAGTTCTTTCCATTCTCCTTTATGGTGTTGTGGTCATTTTGATCCCTCTGTAGAATATCTTTTAGTAAATTGTGTAGAGTTGGCCTTGTCATCGTAAAATTCTTTAGTTATTCTTTGTCGTGGAAGTATTTCACTTCTCCATAGAACTTGAGAGTTTTGCAGGGTATATCAGTCTGGGTTGGAATTTGTTTTCTTGAAAGACTTGTAGTACTTTGCTCCATGTTCTTGACTTGATGGTTTGTAAAGAGAAATCAGCTGTTATTCTTTTTTTTTTTTGCAGGAGTGGGATTCAAACTCATGACCTTGTACTCGCCAAACAGGCACTTGTGCCACAGAGCTATCTCCCCAGCTCCTCTGCTGTTATTCTGATGGGTTTTCCTTTAAATGTGATCGGTTTCTTTCCTCCTGTAGCTTTTAGTATACTGTTCCTATGCTGAATTTCTGGAATCTTGATTATTACATGTCTGGGTGTAGTTTTAATTGGACTGATGTTATTTGGAGTTCTATAGGCTTTGGTTACTTGAATGTCAAATTGTTTCCCCATATTTGGGAAGGTTTTTGCAATTATTACTTCTGCCCATATTCTTTTTATATCATTTGTATTGACTCCTTTCTTATTGATACATGTTAATCTTACACTGTTCATCTTTGCATTGTCTTGTAGATGTTGAATTATTTTTTCCTGCATCCTAATTTTTTTTTTTTTTCTTGGTCTTATGGTGGGCTCAGCCTGCCTTGGGGGTGGGGCCGGTACAGCATGTGGTGCCAGGGATTGAACTGCAGGCCCTGTGGTTTCCAAAGCTTTCTTAAGCAGGTGCTTTACACTGCTGAACCATGTTGCCAACCCCCAGTTGTTTTTAAGAGGTCTTTTCTTACCTTTCACTAGCTGCAATAGTGTCTTTAAGGTCTGAAAGTCTATATTCACTTTCATTCAAATGGTTTTGCCAGTTGGTTATTGAGGTTATAAGTTCCTCTATAGCACTTTGAATCTATTTCATACATTCTGTTTCTTTCCTATATTGCTCACTTAAGGATTCCACCATTTTTCTATTATCTATTTTTTTCTAACCAGTGTATTCTTTAGAAGTACTTAGTACTTCTTTCATTATAGTTATTTCTTTTTTTTTTACTTCAGAAGTTATTTTTGATCTGATTTCATCTGTTTCTTTCTGTAGTTGTTTCTTCAGATGCTATTATTTCAGAGATTTCAAGTACACGATTTCCAATTTCTTCTATGCTATTGTCTCCTGCATTTGTTCTGGGTGGGCTCAGGGCCTGAGAGCACATTTTACTCCTTTTCTTTGCCGTTTTATATAGACCTGCCTTCTGAACTTTGGTGTAGAGCTTTGGTAGATTTCTTGCCTTAGCACCAGATCTGGATCTACCATGTTGAAACTCATCCATGTGGGTGTGGCTTGGGTTTGGCTGCTGAGCTCCACTTCTTCCTGCTGCAGCCCTTAGAGGTGAACCTGCTATGCCACTCTGGCAAGATGTTCTGCTCCTGGATCAGCTGGGTGGGTCTTGCCTCTAGCCTCTCTGCAGGGAGTTCTGTGGCAGTTTTACACACTAGGGCTGTCCGATTGATGAAGTTTCACTCACGTGCTAGGCCTTGTTGCCTTGTTGAATGAGTTTCCAGCAGGCTCAGGGCAGTCCCACTCTTATGCCAGGCCTGGTTGCTGGGTTGAATGAGTTTCTGGCAGGCCCAGGATGGTCTCACTCCCAGCTAGGTCTGGTTGCTGGGTCAAATGAATTTCCAGCAGGCCAAAGACAATCTCACCAATACCCTGGGCCTGGTCCTGGGTCTAGTGTGTTTCCCATGACCCAAGCGCGGTCCCACTTACACACTGGGCCTGGTTCCTGCGTCTTATGAGTTACCCTTTAGCCATTTTATCATCATTTATATATCTCTTTCTTTTCACTTCTGGAATATGGAGAGATTAGTACATTTATCCTTTAATCACCTACCTCCCTTCTCCTTCCAGGATATTTGTTATTAACAGTGCTTCTCAACTCTATATTAATAGAGATGAGGAATTTAAGACATTTAGTTTTAATTTTATACTTTCTTGCCCCTCCTTTTCAAGTTAGTTATGTTGGACTTTTGCTTTGTGCCTTCTTTTTATTTATTTATTTTTTTTTGCGGGACTGGGGTTCAAACTCACGACCTTGCATTTGCCAGGCAGGCACTTGTGCTATGGAGCTATCACCCCAGCCCCTGTGCCTTCTTTTTAAATGCAGCAATTCTTCCTTTACGTAGAACAGTATAAGGACTAATTCTCAAAATTCAAAAGGAAACATCAAAAAGACTCATTCATTTTATAAATATTGATTCTTAAATATTGGTATAACACAGGCCCCTGAACTCAGTTAAGTTCCATCTGTGTAGATTCCCAAGAAGATGCCATCTGGTCTTAATGGCTTTTCATTCCATGTACTGAATATATTAACTTACAGTTTACATTTTTAGCGTAATGTCTCTACCTGAACCTCACATATGCATGTTCAGCTGTCTCAGTATCTCCATTCACATGTCTAAGGGGCATCTCATAGTGAACATATCCATTCCTTCCCTCCTTGAGTCCTCTCATAATATAAATAGCAACCTCATTTTCTTTTCAGTTGCTCAGGGCAAGAACATCACTATATTATTTTTCTCTTAAGTTTATATATCTTGTTCATCAGTAAATCCTGCTGGGTCTATGATCAAAGTATATGAGGAATGTGACATTGTTCACAGCATCTCGTTACTATTTTGGTGCATATCACCATTTGTCTCGCCTAGATTAGCTTTGGTCTTGTAATTTGTAGTTTGTTCTGTAGCCAGTAGCCAAATTGATCCTCCTTAAGTCATACTCTGTTGTTTTAGCTACCCTATTTTTGGTGCTTTGTTATGGAAGCCCTAGAAAACTAATACAGTTCTTCAAGCGAAGATAATAACAAGGTCATACTTCTACCCAACATGATACAATTGTCCTGTGAAGATGTAAAGTCTGTAGGTTGATAAGTCATTCTTCTTAAACAGTGTTATCCAGAGTGTGTCAGTCGTTGTTTTACTAGAGAAGCAGATATAACACAAGATACACAAATGTGAAGAATATGTAAGATTGGCTTGGAGTGGCCACCCACAGATTCAGATGAGGAAGAGTGCAGAGAGTCCGTCTATACACTGGAGACTAAAGGAGTCAATCAGAGGTCTGAAGCTCATTGCAGTGTCCTATGCAAATTTGTATCAGGAGGCCTATGAGTGTGTGACAGAAGGCTCAAGAATCTACTCTAGAATGCTGAAAGGATCTGAGCCAGAAGCTAAAGAGTCTCTGCTGGAAGCTAGGAGATGATGTTCAAGGAAAAGGCAAAGGCTGGGGCTCCTCTGAAGAAACACAAGCAGATCTGTATTTCACTATTTTTTGACCTATCTTTTAATTTACATATAATATTCTTTGGTTGTTTCTCCCTTCTGGAATACAAGCTTCAGGGTCAGGTACATAGCTCAGTGTCATGGTACCTGTGTAGTAAGCAAGGTGCTAAGTCCAATTCCCAATACAAAGAGAGCAGAGCATGAGAGAGCGTGAGAGCGTGAGAGCGTGAGAGCGTGAGAGAGAGAGAGAGAGAGAGAGAGAGAGAGAGAGAGAGAGAGAGAGATATCTGTAGAATACAAGCTTCACAGAAGAAGTGTTTCTAGTTTTTCTTACTGATGTAGTCAAAGTACGTGGCTCCTTAAAATGAAATGAATAGAACGAGACAGTTGGTATCAAGCTCTGAAGTAAAAGCTTCCTATGGAAGTTATTTCAGTATAAAAAACTTATAAAGTCAGTAGTGGTGGTGCATGTCTATAATCCCAGCATTCAGGAGGCTGAGGCAGGAGGATTGCTGTGAATTTGAGGCCAGCCTAGACTGTAAAGTGAGTTCAAGGCCAGGTAAGACCTTCCCCTACACAGACACCAAAAAACAAAACAAACACTTCTACAGGTGATGTCACTTAGTATTCAGATATTCATTTCAGTATGTAGCCCATAAAAATAAATAACTTTGTATCATCTGGTATTTTACATTATTATATTTATCTAGATAACTGTGCTGACTATATTGGCTGAATGCAACAAAAGTTATTGAGTATCTACCTCAGATTAATGTTAATAGAACAATACAAGAGACTTCCTGTCATTGAAGAGAACTCATAAGAACAAATAATTTCAATGTATTATGGCAACACGTGGTGAAGAAAGTTTATATATGTTCCAAAATTGAAAGAAATAGGTTTCTTAGTCTGATTTACTGGCTATGTCAAAGAAATCAAATGCCAGCCCTCGAGTGTCTAATTAAATTTTCACCAGAATTTATATTTCAGTGCAGCCATTTAACTTAATGAAGTAAGAAAATATTTTGAAATTGTAAAAAGTGATATAATATGTTAGCTGTTTTAAAGAAGAATTGTTAGGTTGTTAGAGACATTTACTATGGGATTTCAGGTTGGGGGGTTTTGTTAAAAAGTTGAAAAAGTTGGGGGCCCACAAGATAGCTCAGCAGACTAAAAGTGCCTAGTGTAGGGACTGCAGTTCAATCTTTGGCACAACAAACCACACCAACCTGGCCACCAGGGTGGGCTAAGCTGACTACCAAAAAGAAAAAAAAAAAAAAGTTGAAAAGGCTGTGATGAAGAATAAGTATAAAAGTAGGATGTTCATAGCAGAAATTTTAAATTACAGAAACAGTATTTTACATATGTCATCATAATTTGCTGTTCTGATCTAATATCTTGTACTCTTGCTAGTTTAGTTGCAGATCTCACTCATTTTTGAAAGTTGTATGATACTCTGTTTTATATTCCATTTAATATCATTTAAGAAAATGCCTTATGATCAACATTAAATTATTCATAGTTTTTTCTCATTGTATATATTACTTTATTGGATGTGTTTGTTCGGGTAACTCTGCATTTATATATCTGAGAAAATTATTTTAAGTTATCCTCTCCTCATAATGGCCTGATTTCTATTCTCATCATAAAAGTATGTGGGGATATCTCTCCTGTTGGGTTTTAACATACTTTCTTCATTCTCACCAATGTAATAATGTAAAACTAATTCATTTTCAAGTTATGAACATTCATTGGCTTAACCCTAGTTGGCTACTCTTATATTGAAATTATTTTTCCATTTTTCAGTGGAACTTTATCATTCTTCAAACTTAGAGCAAAAATCTACTTTTTCAACCAGACTTGATGATATATTTGTGTAATTCCAGCACCCTGAGAGGCGAGGAAGGAAGATTGAAAGTTTGAGTCCAGCCTCTGTAATTCAGTGGCTTAGTGAGACCCTGTCTGGAAAAAGGGGGTGGGGGTAAGATGGGGGTATAGCTCACTGCAGAGGACTTGGATTCAGTCTGTAGTTGTTGTTTTTTTTAGCTATATTTTCTTAGATCTGAGATGTAGCTCACTGGTAGAGCAGCTGCCTAGCATGTGCAAAGCTCTTGGTTTGATCTCCAGCACTGTCCAAGAAAAAAAGAAAAAATCTTGATTGTAATTGTTGGATTTCCCATCAATGCCAGCATAAAATGGTTTCTCCCTGTTAATATTCTTAATGGTTTATTTTCCACTTAGCATGATTTTAAGCCAATGAAATCCAGTTGATATTTCTTCTTACAGGGTTTCCAGACATACAGGATGGTTAAACACTAATGGGAAGAGACGCATAAAAAAATCTTATCTTCTTCCATTATGGAGGCAGCTCTAACAGATGGAGAACCTGATCAAACTTCGGTGAGTAGTTCAAATACTATGGAAGTTCAGGTACTGCATACAATTCAGGCAGTAGTTTAGATATTGTGTAGTAAGGTATTATTTACAACTGTAAAAATAGACTTTGTAAGCCACTTTATCCCTTAAACATTTTTAAAAGAAATTTAAGAAGTTATTTTGAAAATAGCACTTTAATTCTTCTGTTGATATGAGAACTATGGATAATTTGAAGTTTACTAGCACATAGCCCAGTCACTTTCCTGATACTTTTATTTCCTTTTGTCATCCCCGCTTTCCCAACTGTATAGTGTCAGATATACTAATACAATTTTTTCTTGTTTTTTGGTTTTCCCCAAGAAACTTTTTTAGTGAAATTGAGAGTATAATTGAGGAAATTAAATACCTTGAAATCTCAGATCATGTATAATTTTGTAGCTGTGAGCAGGTAGAGTGAACAAAGCAGTTAAAATAATTCATAATTAAGAGGAATTGTATCTAAGAATATGAAGGTTTAATAATCATCACTGTTGTGGTTGTGCTTGAATTGTATTCTGAACTTAAGTAAGTAGGGGTAGTGAGTAAAATGTAAATCATCTTTAGATTTAAAAACTATTCCAGTGTAACTTATTTTTTTTTAATTTTATTTTTTTTTTCATGTTTGGATTATATCTTTATTTATTTATTTTTCTTTTTTTTGTTTAAATTTAACAGTGGTTATATTACATATTTTCATCATCAGATCAGTTTAGATTAATACATATAGGTATATAAGATTGATCAAACAAACATTAACCCTTCTAAATCAACATTATTATTATTTTTTCTTTTCCCCTTTCTTTTCTTTGAAAGTTGACATATTGCATATTGTCCTCACAATCGTTCTACAGAGTACAGTGTGTGGGCATGACCCACCTCCCTATTGATGTTGCTTAGAAAAAAAAAAAAAAA
>PVJA010012610.1:34015-51664 GCA_004027025.1 Myocastor coypus | reverse complement strand
AGGGAGGTGCGTCATGCCCACACCCTGCACTCTATACAATGATTGTGAGGCCAATATGCAATATGTCAACTTTCAAAGAAAAGAAGGGGGAAAAGAAAAAAAAAAGTAATGTGGATTTAGAAAGGTTAATGTTTAATTGTTTGATCAATCTTATATACCTATATGTATTAATCTAAACTGATCTGATGATGAAAATATGTAATATAACCATAGTTAAATTTAAACAATAAAAAAGAAACTGATCAGTCTACTACATAGATTTTGCTAATATTAGTATTCACTATATGTATTTTTTGATATTTTTATGTCCCTGAGTTTTAATAATGTATCGGACCTGAAATTACAAACCATGTATTTGAAGGTTTTGTCAACTTACACAACAATCTTTTTACCTTAAAAATGTATTCTGAGGAAGACTATATTAGAGATTAAAGTTTGGGAAGAAAGGTAAAGACACTAGGGTGGCACTTTATCACTAAGATATCTCTCTGTATAGTCGTAATTTTCCTCTTGTTTTGGTGCTCATTGTAACAAGTAATATCAGGATAAGGCTTTGAAGGAGCCATCCTTCATGAATTAAAAAACAATTTCAAATTGAGATACAAAAGTTCATTTTGGCATAAAATCTGTTTAAAGAACACAGATACACATTGTCCTATATTACCTGATCTTATCTTGATCTTCCATAAGGACTCAAAGATGTATATATATATATATATATATATATATATATATATATATATATATTTTTTTTTTTTTTTTTGTCTTTTTGAGACAGGGTCTCGTTATGCAGTTGAGGCTGACCTTGAGCTCACATTTATAGCTCAGGCTGGTCTCGAACTCGCACCGATCCTCCTGCCTCAGCCTCCTGAGTGCTGGGATTACAGGCATGCGCCACTATGCCCGGCTAAAGATGTATATTTAAATCACATCTTTTTCTGTGTCCTCTTCTTGGACATGGAATTTAGGTATAAATTGGTAGTTTAGCATTATTCATTCTCTGTGAATTTTGGGGAAAATAAGCCCTTAATATTTTCTCTTAGAAAACAGAACATTAACCGAAGATCTCCCTATTAAAGAAATTATCATCATCTGAAATATTTCTTTGTGACTAACAAAAATGCACAACATGAATCAGCCACGTCTCATTGATTTTCTTTTCCTTATTTCTTTTGACCTCTGTGTGCTTCGGTATCTGCAGGCACAAATCAAAAGTTTCTGCCGCATGGCTTTTCTGCTAGTGTACAATGAAACAAGGAACAGAGAGTAAAACCATTTTCAGCCATGCCTTAGATATCCTGTCTACGGAAAAGGAACACGCAGGCACATACTACTCTGGGTAGAGATTTTCTCTGAACAAATACCACAAATCACCCCCAAAGTCACGACCAGCCTACAGCGGGTGACATTTGGATCTCGATCTGAATTGCAGCATCGCATGCACCCTTCCTTCAGTGGACTTCCCGCCATCTGGCCCAGCAAGGTTTGAGAGTCTTTGCAGAAGCCAGAGCTTTCTTCTTCCGAAGAAAATAAAAGTGGTGACTGATTACTGATATTATTTGCCCTTTAGAAAATCTGTACTCAAAATGCTTTTCATTTCAAGTAGCTTATTTTTGTCTTTATAATGGAATTGCAATAGAATTGCATCAGACTTTCTTTCTTCTTTTTTTTTTTTTTTTTTCTCTTTTGTGTTTTAAGGAATGGTCTACAAGGTGTTCAGTGTCTCATTACTAGACTGGACTCGTAATGATCTGCCCGTTTACAGCCTCTCAAGAGCTGGGATTACAGCACGCACGACATCACCCAGTCTCAATTGCCATCTCAGCATGGGTCTGGGGTGGAACTGGCGCAGCAGGTCTGCGGATAGAACATGAGCCCCTGAGACCACTTGCAGGTGTGACAACCCACTGAGCTATTTGGCTAACCCTGAATCCTCATTTTTTAAGAGCAATTTTTTATAAGTTATCAGGATTAATGTCCATATAATGATCACTGAAAACCATTGCAAATCCAACCCTGATTTGCAATAAAAATAAATACTGGGAATTGATTCAAGGTAAATTGTTCCTCTCCATTATTATTCACTGAAAGGTATTTATTCATGTATTCATCAATCGTGTGCTAGGTATTTATTTTGTTCCTAGCCCAGTAATATACTATCATAATATATATTAAAAAGAATTATAAATGAAATAGACATTATTTCCTAGTATCTGCTTTCTATATGTCAAAAACTAGACAGATAACTGTGTACTTTTCAGCTTATCACCAATATAACTCAATAACATTATTAATACTTTAATGCTTTTGGAGAAGAATCAGGTATCAGAGAACTTTAGAAAATTGAGGCAAAGTGATAGAATCCAAATTGAGCTACCCTAAAACTCATACCATTTTCATTACACTTCAGAGATAAGTATTCACAAATGATGCAACAGAAAAGAGTGTGTGAACCAGGCCATGAGAATCAGCAAGGTTTTTCCAGATTGTTAAGGTACTGAAAGACATTCCAGGCTATAAAAAGAGCTTATGAAACAAAAGCAAAAGCTACCTTTGAACCTGAGTGTATCTCTACCTGAGCCTATGGTGAATTGCAAAGAAAACTGTGACCTAAAGAGGAAGCAGAGGATGTTGGGGGTAGACAAAATGGTTATCTTATAAGAAAGAGGGTGGAGCATAGGAATGAAAAACAGCAAGGTCAGGGCAAGGCAAAAGCAGGATGATGATGTGATGTTATGTGACTAGGAAAGCGGCTGCCATTAGGAGAGCCACAGAAAAAAAGAAGTGGGAAAGATGATAAATGTGCTTTTTTCACCACTGATAATTTAAGAAATAATCATCTGGATGATTTAGCTCCTGACTTCCAGTAAGAGAATAAAAGAGAAGAATATTGGAAAACATTGAGCCTAATTGGGATATTGGATAAATTTTGTCACTACCATATTATGAATTAAAAATGTGAGGGGATGTTGGACTTACTGTGTCATGTTTTTGAAGGATTACCATAAAGTGCATGGTTGCACAGAAACACGTGTGAGAGAAGAGTAGACCATAGAGAATGCAAGCATTTAGGCTGACTATAACAAAAGAAGCAATACGTGCTAAAAAATGAAGACATGAGAAATATCTTAGAAATCAATATAAAATATTTTTCAATGGGTCATTATCAATATCACATATATATTCTAAGAAATGAAAATCAAGAATTCTAAGAAATGAGAATTAAAATAGGCCTTTGCAGAACATAAACAGCAAAACATTTTCTCAAAAGAATATAAGTATAAAATTCATACATATGAGTAAGACGTGGAGTAAAGCCAGAACCAATATTCATATACTTTGCAAGTTAAAACAAGGTTCCAAAAATAAATAGGGAACTCTATTATATCAAAAGATTTGCTAATGAAAGGTAAGAACTTATAGGAAAACCAGCTAAAAGGCCAGGACAATAAAGGTGAAGACCTTTTACTTTCTGCTGATTATGTTTTATGATAAGAAAAACTTAAATTTTATAATGTATAGACAAAAATTCAAAGTGAAAGGAAGAGAGGAATGGAGAAGGAGAGAGATGATAAAGAAAACAGCTAAGAATTAAATTTTCAGATAAGACACTCTGAACCATGGGGGCTGGGAAGATAGCTCTGTGGCACAAGCACAAGTGCCTGCCTGGCAAGTGCAAGGTTATTAGTTTTAACCCCAGTCCCGCAACAACAACAACAGAAAAAAAAAAAAAAAAAAAAAAAAAAAAAAAAAAAAAAAAAAAAAAAAAAAAAAAAAAAAAAAAACACTCTGAACTATGATTCAGGATGCAAGAGGAAATGATTCTGGAAGAGGAAAGGAATTTCTTACTCAGAGCCCAGAAAGAAGAATTTAAACACTGTAGTCATGCTAAAGACAGGAGAAAAGGAAGGCAAAGAAATGGTTGATAAAGATCTATATGGTCACGGTTTTCTAAAAGTGGATCATCTACAAATATAGCTGAAGGCAGAAAATAAGTCTGCAATGTACAAATAAAGTGATCATTAGGAAGAATGAGAGAGAAGGTGACTGGGAAAAATATCATCTTCCTTTATAAATGGTTCAGAAGTCAGGGAGTTGGATCCTTGACATTCCCATGAAACACAAGATGAAAGATTTTTCTCTGTTGGCTCAGGGATACTTATATTGAATACGAACTACGGATGGAACATTAACAAGACTGAAAGAGGTGCCAAAGGAAAAGGTCACAACCTTTTTACTTCCCACTTGATTAGTAATCAAAATGAATCCACAAGATAGCAGTTGTCCAAGTCCATAAGCTTTTCATGATGGGCTCTGATGCACTCATGAAGAGCTTAGTTTCCATCAGTTTTATTGTACAGAGAAAACTTGCTTTTACTTTTCTTGCTTTCTATGTAACCGTTCACCAGTGTTTGCAGTCTTTCTGATTCCATTTGCCTGCATACTCCATCTCCTTTACTAGCTACGTTATGTTTCTCATTTTTTCACTTTCTTTTCAGAGAGATTTCCTAAAGCCCTCTTCACTCACAATCTGACAAGTAGATTTTTTTTTTCTCCCATCAAGTTTCTGACCAAATGTCAGGTCCATGAAGCCTCCTCTAAGCAGGCTGGCTGAATCTGTTTTCCATCTCTGAATTTACTCACATGTCATTTACCTTTATGAAATTCTAATCTATTCTCCTAATTTATTTTCTCTCTATTTGCTAAAATCACATCATATTTAGCCAAACCCTTATTTTTTTTTCTTTTCTTTTCCTTCAGGAAGGCAGAAATTGGAAAAGCTATTTACTCTAATATCTGTAGTCCCGGAAAAATAACATGACTCCCAAAATTGTTAATGAATAGTAGAATTGGTTAAAGGAACAACAATTGCCTGAGAACAGACTTTCAGCAAGACTGTGAGGGGAGGTCTATCATGAACAAAATTGTGAAGAAAGGGGGAAGATGAAGAGATGGAGGTGGTGGAGGAATCACAGTGGGTCACACATGGCTGCTTTAGGCCTGTTATTTGAAAAAGCTTTCTCTCTATATATATATTCAGAATAATAATCACCAGTACAATTACCCAAAAGTTTTAAGCATAAGACGTATAGGCAAAAATGGGTGTGTAATTCAAATCAGAGATTAATTTACATTTTATTTATTTATTTATTGTTTGCTTATTTATTTATTTGGTACAGGGTTTCAATGCATGGCTCAGACTCATAGTGATCCTCCTATCTCAGCCTCCCCAGTGCAGGCTTGCGCTACCCTACCTGGTTTCAGGGCCAGCATGATTCATTCCAGGGTTCTGGGGCCAGCAGAGCATGTAGTTCCTGGGATCAAACGAGGGTCCTCATGCTTAGGCTGCTGAGTTATCTTTCTAGCCCTGGTTTTCATCTCATATACTTCAATATGTTATAGATTCTTTTTTTTTCTTTTTTTTTTTTTTTCTGAACTGGGGATCGAACTCAGGACCTTCCACTTGCCAGGCAGGCACTTGTGCACCTGACCTATCTCCCCTGCCCCTGTTTTATACATTCTAAGAAAAAAGTTTAATAGGAAAAATATATATGATATTTAAACAAACACTTCCTATAAATTTATATTTTGAAGATTTGATACTTATGACCTCCTAGGTTTTCAGGAAAATTAAGTCTAGTTTGTCATTTTAACTTTATTAAATTTCACCATGAATCATTTGAGAAAATCCTGTTGAACTCCTAAATTGTCTTTACAAAAAGCTTATGATTTCATTGTCATAAATTATTTCTAAAGTGTTATTAATTTACTAAAGTGGAAGAAATTTATTTACAGGAATGGGTAGAAATTTTGTTTTGATAACCTAGAAGAAACTTTTTAAAAAGCTCCCTAAATGTTGATTGAAATAAGTCTCAGAGGAATTGACATTGTCCTCTTTTTTTTTTTTTTCTGTTCCCATAAAACAAAAATTCTTCATGGAAAATACTAATGGAACTTTTTCATTTTTAACACACTTCAGTTTTCTGTATGGTATAGTAGAAGCACAGGATATAAATTCTGGCAAGTCGTTCAAATTTAGGAAAGACACGCAACCATACAGTGTTTCTCAATATGACTAACAGAATACTCTGGCCAAGACAAAAACTCACCAGCCTTGGTTATCAATATTATAGATAAAAGGAGCTTTTAGAAATGTCTGGTATGTATCGGACATAAAACTAGTATTTAGTCAAGTATCTGTTTATCTGAATGATCTCATACATAGGACAATGTAAAATACTTTATAGTTTTAAACTTTCTCAATATCTTAGCTTTTATTGGGTTCATTTCTTCTAAATTTCACTATTTTTTCTAAAATTCCATACTATTCTTATTAGAGAAGTATGTTGCAAGAAATCTAAGGGATGCCTAAAATTTCAGGCAATTCTGAACTCTTTATAGTACACTTTAATATATAATTCTTAAAAATTAATATATAAATTGGGGACAGGAAAAGATTTACAAAAATAATAAACACTCATGATAGTGTACTTGCTGAACCATGAATTTGTTCTTTCTGCTTCTGTCACTGTGCTTATCCTTCCTTGTTTTTATAACAACAATTGAAAGGATGCAGGTTGTGGCTTCTCGGTGTTGTAACTAAATTTCCAGAATCGAATTGCACTTTGTAGTAATGGCAAGTAAGATGAGAATGACTTCAACACAAGCACTGGAACACCGCCCCCAGAAATCTATGAATGACTACTAAGTGGTCCACGTCCTCACCAAGACGAGGCAGTACAAGGTGAAAATTTAATTGCTCCATGGTGAAAATTTAAAATTTATGACTTGTTTGTTTCTAAAATCTTCCATCTATTTTCTTGGACAGAGATTGTGCATGGGTAACTAAAGCTTCAGAACTCAAAGTCGAGATAATCCAGAGGAATGAAAATAGTTTTATATAAACATGCCATAAAATAAACCAAAATCTAAACCAAAACAAAAAAATATACCAAAATTTGCCAGTCACAGTAGCAATAGATGTTGTGCACTGGGGAAATAGACATTGTAAATAGCTCCCATCTGTGCTAAACAAAATCATGAGCATAATCATTGCTACTATGCCATTTATATCTATGAGAAAAAAGACATGCAATTTAGACAAATAAGTTTATACTTTAATTAATTGATTAACTTGAATTTTTAAAACATCATATTTATGCTGTATAAATGTGGAAAAAAACTGGTCCAAAAACAAATATCTGAAGTTTAAAACTAAAACCTCAAAAAATTCACATAAAACAATATAGAAAAATTTTAAATTTTAAAATATATGTATGATATATGTATGTTTTCTAAAGAAGTATGAACATTGCCAACCAACAACATTTGCTCTAAAGTTGAAAAAAATGAAATCATTACTAGATTCTTATAGTGGATTTTCAATATAAACTAACACATATATATATATATATATATATATATATATATAAAGCTACAACTTAATATTCCTTCATTGATCTTTTCAAGGTGATTTTTTACAATTTCAAATTAAGTTTATTGGTATAGTTTAGATATATATAAAAACCATATTCATCCTAGGAAATTTGTGTGTTTACATAATTTGATTCCTCTTTTTGTCCCAATCCCTTCACTTCCCGTGAGCCCCTTATCTCCAACATGTTTACAAATCTTAGTTTACATTTTATACTTTTTCAAACATTTCTTTTCCTGCCGGGCGCACGTCTGTAATCCTAGCACTCGGGAGGCTGAGGCAGGAGGATCGCTGTGAGTTTGAGACCAGCCTGGGATACAAAAGTGAGCTCAAGGCCAGCCTGAACTGCATAACAAGAACCTATCTCAAAAAGACAAAAAAAAAAAAAAATATTTTCCTTTCCTCCCTCATAGGGATGTTTTTAGACAATGAAGGACAGTGTTCTAGAATTCAATTGGAAAATTCATATTTAAAGAGGCTGAAATCAGGATAGATACAGCTAGATGTATAGTTCAATGTTTGTATAATCATTCATGAAAGCACAAAGAGGAACACTTCAATACCTAGTATGCAGCAGCTATAGTATGTTGAACACGATACATGTTTGTGAATGAAACTCTTTCTCTTATGTAAATAAAACTTCATTTTAAAAATTGTGCCGGGCGTGGTGGCGCACGCCTGTAATCCCAGCACTAGGGAGGCTGAGGCAGAAGGATCGATGTGAGTTCGAGACCAGCCTGGACTACAAAAGTGAGCTCAAGGCCAGCCTCAACTGCATAGTGAAACCCTGTCTCAAAAAGACAAAAATAAATAAATAAATAAAGAAATAAATAAATAAAGACAAAAAAATAAATAAAAATTGTGGTAGTTGGGGGCTGGCGAGATAGCTCTGTGGCACAAGTGCCTGGCTGGCAAGTGCAAGGTTGTGAGTTTGAACCCCGGTCCCGCCCAAAATAGATAGATAAATAAATAAATAAATAAGTAAGTAAGTAAAAATTGTGGTAGTGTACAGTAAGGAAAAAAAGACATCTGAATGTTTATTATAAATAGGTCCAATATAGCCCTAGTTAACAATGGACACTTCGAGCAAATTATACCATATGTATTGTGCATGATATGTTGGGTTTTCTACAACTTTCTTAGTTTTAGGTACTGTGCTCTATTATTGTCTAGGTTTTCAAAGAATGAGCTCTAGTTTTGCTTTAGGAAATGGTAATGTTCTTATTTATTATTAAAATAATTTCTGTCAGAGTATTTTAGGGAATGTCTTATTTATAAAGAGAACTATACATCATTTCATAAATTTTCTTTCAAATAGAAGAATAGTTCAAAAAATCCAGATTTTAAAGCCGGGCGTGGTGGCTCACGCCTGTAATCCCAGCACTCGGGAGGCTGAGGCAGAAGGATCGGTGCGAGTTCGAGACCAGCCTGAGCTACAGAAGTGAGCTCAAGGCCAGCCTCAACTGCATAGCGAGACCCTGTCTCAAAAAGACAAAAAATAAATAAATAAATAAATAATTTTATTGTAGTAAATTGCTTTCAACACAAAAGAGCTCAAGCTGTCTACATTGTTATTAAAACTCAGAGATGGATTAGAATAATGTAGAAACGGAACCAAATTTTCCATACTGTAACAATAAATGAAGTTAAAAATGAATTATAAACTTCCCCAGTTTTCTTTACATGTGAACAAACCAAAGCTGATTTAAACAATACAAATATTTATTGCTGCACTGACAAAGAGAGTATAGCACTATAGTTTGAAATTTTGGGTTCTAATCCAAGCTCTATTATTTACTCATTAATTTATCTAATTGAGGGCCCGGAGGAATGGCTCAGTGGTCTAAAGCGCCTGCCTGGGAAAGCTTGGGCGGCTTCAGGGACCGCGGTTCGATCCCCGGCACCACATGCTGCGCCAGCCCTCGGGGTGGGCTGAGCCGGCCATAAAAATGAGTGAATAAACAAATAAAGGTTCTGAAACAAGAAAAAAATAAATAAATAAAAATTAAAAAAAAAATTTATCTAATTGAACTGAGTCTCAGACTCAATATTAGCAATAAGGCACAGTAAAAGAAATTAAAAACTAACATCATTGCTGAGAAGATTTCATAGCATATATGTGACTGAATTTTTAATACACAAGAATAAGGTAATGCAAATGTAAAGTAGTCACAGAAACATTATGAAAGCAAAGATTTGGCTGCCAATTGTAGTAAGAATGTTCTTAAGGACTCAAAATTGCAATACAAAGATCTTTCATTTATCAAAATAAATTATTTGTTTTTATTAATAGAACTTAATATAATTTAGTTAGTCCTAACTGAATTACAGGTTATATCTCCATCTGGTTGCTAATTTTATCCTAAACATTTTACGTAAAAATGTACAAGTGTTTTTGTTTTTCTAAATTTTTGTACACTACTCAGGATGGCTGTCACATCATCATGTATTGTAAAGTTCTTAAAACATACCAATCCTCATGAAGTTGCACAACTTAGGGAATTCAAGTTCACTGTCAAGTTCAGCTCTACAGGCATTATATTTTTGTCTTAAGTACTCAATATGAGAATTGCTTTTGAGGTAACATGGAACCAGATTAAAGTGACTATCAAATTGCACAGGTGCATTGGCACAAACAGATGCCTTGTTTCCAATTTAAGAAAAATTCCTATGCCAATCTTTCTTTTTTTTTGCTAATGAGCCATATTGATGATGACAGATTTCTCATAAATGATGCTACTATGAAAGTCAGTGCATTAGTGAGATGAGCATATGCTAGCTTCTGAAAACAATAACAAGAAGGAAGCAAAGAAATTGCATCAGACTGGTCTCTAACCTATTGTTCCATATGTTCTATCTCAGGAATTAGAAGCACAGTAACATTTACATGAAAAATAAAAAGTATGAGCTGGTGACACAGCTCATCAGTCTAACCACCTGCCTGGCAAGCACAAGCGCCCGGGTTTGAGCCACTGTACGGCATGCTGTGCAAGCCAACAAAACCAAGCACAGTGGTGCACACATGTAATCCCAGAGCTGGCAAGGCTGTGACAGAAAGATCACTCTAAGCCAGAGCTTCATAGCAAAAGAGCCTGTATTAAGTAAATTAATACACAAAAGATTAAACACAAAGTATGGAATTTGACAAAGTTATATTTTTATCAGAAGATATAAAAATACAAATAGGCCAACGCAGTAAATAATATCACAAATATGACAAGTAAACTGGGTGCGGTGGTACATGCCAGACTCCATATCAAATAAATAGTTTT
Source organism: Myocastor coypus (assembly GCA_004027025.1). Lineage (NCBI taxonomy): Eukaryota > Metazoa > Chordata > Mammalia > Rodentia > Myocastoridae > Myocastor > Myocastor coypus. Next base: position 40,957 of record PVJA010012610.1, on the reverse strand, counting down.
TATTAAGAAGAATGTGACAACTATTTTATCTCTAATTTTGTTTGTTACCTCTAAAATGTTCTTTAACAAAATGTGTTTTGTTCAAATTTCAAACACTATAAATTGCATGTTTTATACACTTCCTTTAGGTGGTGATTGTAAAGCCTGGTAGATTTTATTGTCTAGAAAGCAACAGTGAGACCAACCCAATTTGTTCGCTTGTAATTCCAAGTACTTATTTCTTGACTCTTAGTTTGCCTTCAGTGGTGCATCTAAGAACAGACTGAAACTTATGCTTAGATTTCTTGAGTGCGGTAAGCAATCATAGTACTATTTGTAAAGTGGAGGTTTATTTGTTCCTAAAGTTTATTGTCAATAAAAACAGAGATGTGGATGAAAGTAGGAATAAGATAAAATTTTTATACTGTACAATAAGTAAAAGTTCAAAATGCATTGGAGCATTAATATTTTTTAAATACAAACTAATGTGAAAATATGCAAAGCAACTTCTCTGGATTCCAGAAAAAATTGCATCTCCATAACGTGTTGCTACTTCTTTTTCCCAATAATACAAAAGCAATCTAGGGCGATTCTTTGTCAGATTCCTGAATCTGCTTTGCAAATGTTCAGGCATTGCAAAACTGCTGAAGTAGTTGACATTCTACTTCAGTTTCCCTTAAAGCACTTAGATTGTTTATTTTGCTGTCTTAGGATGCTTCAGCAGTTTTTATGCCCTGTGTCACACTATCCCTCCCCAAGCCAGACCCTGCCCAGGGCAGGACCTCTGCAGCAAGCATCATTTCTATGCAGATGCAATAGCTGCTGCCAGATCCATTGGTGATGGTTCCACTCTGTCAATGACAATCAAATATTGCTTCTCAGAAACGATGATAAACTATTTTAGAAACCTTCCTGAATATGTTACATCTCAGTGCTGAGACTAAATTTTATAGTCATAAAATTTGTTATGTACTAACATTTTTTCTGATATGAGAAAAGAATCTATTTTGCTTTTCTCTACCTGCACTGAGCACACCATTATTAGGATCAGAATTCTACAGAGTTGGGTCTTAAAATAGAAACTACCTTTCCACTTCCTTTTAACAAGCCTGACTCTTGGCTGTTTACTCTCTCAATATAATGAAACGAAAGACTTCCCCATCTCCAAAAAATAACATCTGAAAGAGCTCATGCTCCATCTCTTGAAAACAAAATGATGATGTCAGTTTTCTTTCTTTTGAAAAGGCACTTCAGGTGACTACACTGAAGTAGATGTAGGACATGCTGTACTGTCTGATGTCTGATTCTGAATAAGAAAACCTGTTGGATATTCTAGTCTAAATTGAGATGATCCAAATGCCAAATTATGAGTTGGCCTCAACTCTGAGGAGTCTTGAGTGTCCATACTGAAATAGTCAATTTTAATCAGGTTAAAGGACCTGAATCCCTAAAAGCATGGTGCAATAACAAACGGAAATGTTCTTCTGGTAATATAAGTGACATTTAATAAAAGCAACAGTACAGAATTATGTGCCCTGGAAACTGCATGGCAGAAAGCTCTAGTAGTGTTTAGCTTCCTAATACTGACCACTTTAAATGACCCTCTTATCTTCAAACAAAAAGGTCTCCTTTTTTTCTCATCTATTTTGGAAAGCACAGCACCCCAACGTATTTTTTCTTCTCTTTCGTGGTGGGCAGTGTTGGTGGTAGAGTCTTAAATTCTTTGCTCAGTTTAATCTTTGAATTATTCCATGGCTGAACTATATGTAAATCACAGTTACCCAAGATAATTTCTCTTATCTACCTCAGAAATGTGCGATAAATTCAAGTCACTTTCCACTTGCTTAATATTTTAAAAGATTTATTTTTCAAATATATTTCTTAATCTTCTCTTATTTGTGCTTTAAATGTTATCTACATTTTGTCAGTTGTCTTCCTCCAACCAATATTTGCAACACAACTAGTTTCTTAATACTTAGTTTTCCAATGCTTTTCATTACTAGTGGGATTCCTAATTAATACCTTCGCATTAATACACTAGATATTGTAAAATACTATCCACACTCCTCAATACATGTGTTATAATTGTCACAGAAACCAGTATGTTTCTCCAATAGTTGCTTCAAATATATCAAGCTACCAAGAGATTTCCATGTGTTTCTTCATTGTCCTTGTTTTGATTAGTTTAGGAGTAAAAATTGAACATCATTTGTATGAAAGTCTTCTAAACTACATCGCTGATTGGAATAAATGTTCTTATATTCAACAGATAAAGTTGAATTATTTAATTTCCTAAAAACACAGTAGGAATTATAATTAAATATGTATGCAAAATGAAGTAAAATTAAAGAGTTGAATTCTCAGTAACTGTAGTATGTAGCATCATTATCACGACATAAAATAAAGTATTATGAATCTTATACAGATATTTTAATAATTCTATATTATTCTAAGTAGCATTATACATATACAGTACAACAGCACTGAGTGTGTATATATATTATATGATAACTTCTGAAAATATACAGCAAAGAGTGTCAGAGGGAAAGTACAAATTATTAAAAATGATAAATATAAGTAACAAAATTATAGATTTTTATTTTTGTCTTTATGTATCTATATTTATCCAAATTATCTCTGACCAGATGTACTGCTTATATAAGTAAAAATAACATGACTATTTGAAGCACAGAAAGAATTTTTTGTGGTAAATAAGAATACAATCATTGGGCAAAGAAATAGACACAGATTGTAACAGTCATAAAATAACTATAGTCCAAAGTTGTCTCTATTAGGTGTACTAATTGGACATAGGTGAAGCTGCTAAGATTCCCTTCTTTTCCTAATTTATACAGTGGAAAATAAGTGTTAAGTAAGTATGATTTTACATTTCTCACTAAATTGTTTATAAAATTTATCAGGAAAAAAGGTACGGATACTTAGCAAAGCAGTACAACCCAAAGATCTTTGAAAATGTTTATTGGCTGACTAATGTAAGAAAACCTGCTGAATAATTCCTAACCAGATGGTGCTTATGCACATTCATGACAACTAAGTAAGTTACTATTTTCTCCTACAGTAACTCATTTGTATCCTAAATCTTGAGGAAATTTTCTTAGTGCTCTTTGGTTGGTCATTTTCATTAACAATTTAAGTAAACTGCCATCTATTTATGAGTATACTTTTCATTTTTATAATTTGTTTCTAAGCAAATGGGATATTTTATTTAAATTAAGTATGATTTTCCCCATGGAAAATCGTGAATTCAGGTCTGTCTTCTATTACTGGACCCTGTCATTTTTAATTTTTCATATCTTTTGACCAATGAATACAACTTCTTTGAATCTAGTCACATGTTTATTTCCCATACCTAAAAATATGCCAGCGATGATGCAAAGAGCAGTTACTAGGGGGAAATTTATAGCAGTGAACTCATATCTCAGGAAAACAGAACAAAAATAAATAAATACCCTAGTACAGTACCTCAGCTTTTAGGAAACAAGAGCAAACCAAGCCCATAGACAGGAGGAAATTGTAAAGATTAAAGCAGAAATTAATGCATTGATACAAAAAAATGAAGAATTGATGAATCAAAAGCTGGTTCTTTCAGAAATTAAACGAAATTGATAAAGTGCTAGCCAACCTCCTTAAAAAAGGTAAGAAAAAACTCAAATTCAAGCATAAGGAATTAAAAGGGTGAGACTACTAAGGATCTTGTGAAAGTCTACTAAGTAGGAATCTTGAAGACATAGGGGTGGGCAGACAGTTCATAAGCCAAATAGTGAAGGAAACACTTCATAAAAATAAAAACTGAGATCTCATCCTATTGAGAAGTTTATGCATGTCAAAGGAAATCACCAAGAGTAAAATTATAATACAAAAATTGGGAGAAAAATATTAATAATCACTTAGACAATATATATTCTTCTATATAGAATATATAAAGAACTAACAAAAGTTCAGTTCCCAAAATTTAAAGATTCAATGCAATAATGCACATCTGGGATAAATACACACTTCTCAGCGGAATAAATACAATTGACAAATAAATACATGAAAAATGTTCCATAGCGCTGACCATTCAAGATATGCAAATTAAAACATCATAGAAATACCGTCTCACCCCCCAAAAATGATTATCATAAAGAAATTAGCTAACAACAAGCATTGGAATGCTTCTCCACTCTTGGTGGGAATGTAGACTGGTATAACCACAAGGGAAGTCAGTGTGGAAATTCCTCAAAAAACTAAAATTGGAAATCCCTTTCAGTCTAGCTATTTCCCTTCTGGGTATTTTCCCAAAGGAACTGAAAACCACAGTGGTATATGTGCACCCATATTAATAGCAGTACAATTTGTCAAAGCCAAATTTCAGAAACAATGAAATGCCCATCACCTGGGGACTGAACAAAACATGTGGCATTTATGTACAATGAAGCATTATCCTGCTATAAAGAAAAACAAACTCTAAACCTTCATAGGAAAGTGGATGCAACCAGAGCCTCTACTCATAAGTGAAATAATTCAGACCCACATATGTAAATATCATATTGCATCCTTAACATAGGAACCTGAAAGACGACATAAAAACTGTAAAGTATAATAGATATAGTAAAATGAGAGAGAGTGAGCTTACAAATTGAACAATGTAGATGTGACAAAACAAGACTAGATGACTAGCCGGGCGTGGTGGCTCACGCCTGTAATCCCAGCACTCGGGAGGCTGAGGCAGGAGGATCGTTGTGAGTTCGAGACCAGCCTGGGCTACAAAAGTGAGCTCAAAGCCAGCCTGAACTGCACAGTGAGACCCTGTCTCAAAAATCAAAAAAAAAAAAAAAAAAAAAGACTAGATGACTAATCATGGTTTTCTTATTATCTATTTTCAACATCGAATCTGTTGCTCAGAGTAACAGATATAGTCATGCAAAATTGGACAAATCATTGTGTATTAACACTTGCTTTCAAGAAATCTTAATTTTTTTCCTTGTCTTTCTTTTAGATTTATTTTGAAGACAGTATAGTACTTGGTAAGATATTAGAAACAGTACACATTTGGAGGTATTCAACCACGGGTTTTATGTTACACATTGCTGATCTCAACATAGTTTCTCAGAACATAGATATCACCACACAGAGCTAGTCAAGGTGAAAATTCTAAACATTACTTGCTATTCTTAAAAAACTGATGAAAATTATTAGTACAGTCATCTCAGCCATTTTGTACATATACTTACATGAATTCCCCCTCCTTCCTTTTTCTAAGAGTACTTCATTGTATAAAAGTACCACATCATTTTAATCTATTTCTCAAGTGATGGGCATTTTTGGCTGTTTCTAAAATTTTGCTATGACAAACTGTGCTTCAGTAAACATGGGTGCAAATATATCACTATGTTTTTCAGTTCATTTTGGAATATACCCAGAAGGGGAACAGCTAGATTTGAATGGAATTTTCAGTTCTAGATTTTGAAGAACTTCCACACTGATTACTGTACTGGTTGTACCAGTCTACATTCCCACCAGCAGTGGAAAAGGGTTAAGTTTTCCCCATAGCCTCTCTAGCATTTGTTATCAGTTGATTTCTTTATGATAGCCATTGTTTTGGGGGATGAGATGGCATCTCAATGATGTTTAAATTTGCATTTCTTGATTGACCAGTCCTGTGGAACATTTTTTCATATACATATTTGTCACTTGTATTTCTTCCTCTGAGAAATGTATGTTCATCTCAGATGCCCAGTTTTGGATTGGGTCTTTTAACTTTTAGGGCTGAGTTTTGCTTTGGTTATTTACATAATTGAGGGAGCAGTCCTTTCTCTGAGTGATTGGTGGTTATGATTGTTTCCAATGTGTGGGTTTTCTTTTTACTCTGTTGGTGATTTCCTTTGACATGTAGATACTTCTCAATAAGATGAGATCCCAGTGTTTGATTCTTTGAAGCATAACCTGTGCAGTTCGATTTTTGTACATGAACTGTGTGCCTACTCTTTTGTCTTCAAGATTTTTACTCATTTTTTTCTTCCACGAGATTTAGTTTCTCTCTTAATATTTAGATCCTTAATACATTTTGATTTTACTTTAGTGCATCTAGCTATGATTTTCAGCATGTGGAGAGCCAGTTTTTCCATGCAAGCTTATTTTGAAAGCATTAAGATCTGAACTACTTGCATGTGACAATCATATATGCAGTTCTGCTGTAGCTGAAATGTCATTATGCAAAACATATACTATTTGTTTATTCATATAGTACAATTGCCATGAAATTTTTAAACTGTTAAGAGCAAAACAAGAATATGTAATAAGACAAAAGATTGTTCTTCAAGCAAAAATATTTTAAGGCCTTCTGTAGGCAGCCCTGCTCAAGGAAGGTCCCTTGTAATGAGGCAGGAAGCCCCGAAAGACTCAATTTACCTGGGCTGTATAGGTGGACAGCTAAGGCCTTGTTATACCTCTGTAGACAAAATCTGGTGGATCCCAGAAAAGTATCTAATCAGGCATATCCAATATAGGTTTTAAATGGGTTTTGGTATCTTCTAGGAAACAATAAACTTTTTGAGAGATTAGTACATGTATAATCAAAACATGAGCATTTGAGCTAACACACTGGCATTTGGACTCTTTTATCTATGGAGTCTGACAGTTTGGTATAAGTCTCTCTAACTTTAGTTATAATTATCTCTAAATTGAGAACTTAAGAAAACTGTATTAATATCTTATATTTACCATCAGTGGTTTTAAATAATCTAAGTATAGTATGGCATATTTTCAGTTATATTTTGTGAGAGAACAGTGACATCAGCAAGTTATTTTTGCTTGTACAAAAATTTCTGTAAGCACTTTTGCCTTTTAAATGAAACACTCATATATTGACTGAAATCATAACATTTTTATAAAAGTCTAATAATCTTTTTCTTTTTTTTTTTTTTTTTTTTTTTTTTTTTTTTTTTTTTTTTTTTTTTTTTT
>PVJA010012610.1:0-33915 GCA_004027025.1 Myocastor coypus | reverse complement strand
CGAACTCGCACTGATCCTCCTGCCTCAGCCTCCCGAGTGCTGGGATTACAGGCGTGCGCCACCACACCCGGCTTAATAATCTTTTTCAATTAGCACACATATAATGTATTATAAGGCATTAGGCAATCTTACTTTTGAGAAATCTAATGGAGGGTGAGGTCTTCAGACCCTATTTTTGTCATCTTTGTTAAAGTCATTACTGTTTACTTGGTAAATCATTTTGACTGCATTTATAAATATTCTTCCAATGTTATTTGGCCCATGTATGTTTGATAGTTTCTTTGATTTCAGTCTCCTCCAAATTCAAAGCTATATGCCTACCGGAGATAAAAATGCCTGCTGTCTGTTGAGGGCCTTTAGATAGGACCTCTGGAGAGTAGCTCTGACTGCCGGTTCACAACTGCGACCCTTTTCAGCCTGAAGAAGCCAGAGTGATCGTCGTCCATAATTCCCTCACAGCAGTTCGGGTTACTTCTTCAGAGGTGGGAATGTTGTAGGCAGATGCGTTAGATAGAAATATTATAGGCAGTCAGACAGGGCCAGGCCCTCAAGGACAACATGGAAGACGAGGTGACTCTAGAACTGGATATAGACACTCCTTGGCTGTGGGCCAGATCTTGTGACAAGAGTAATTAAAATCAACTACATATTTCCTTAAAGATGGGCAGCAGGGATTGATATGCTAAATGAGTATCAACCACCTTGAAAGAGCCTAGAAAGAGTCACAAGCCCAAGCTCAATTGGTGGTGTTCTCTCCCACTTGCTATGTGACTTGCCTTCCCATTGGATCTCGATATTAATCAATTTTACCTGAGCCATGGTGCTTGTAATCTCATTGGTTGACCATAGTCTTTGTCCCACCTCATATCCACCTAAGCGAGTTCCCATGTCTTCTCTATAAAAGTCCCTGGAAGAGACAGCTTCCAGGGGACACCCACTTGGGACCACCCTTCTGTCCCTCTCTCGGACAGGAGCTTTCTTTCCCTCAATAAATATATTCTGCTCATTAAAAAAAAGAAATGTAAACTGAATTTCTTTAAAACAATTTCAACAGGATATCTAAATGCCATAATATCAATCCCTGGTATGTCACTCCTGCCCCATGCCCTGGGCACGCTGAGATGGAGAATAAGCATGTAGTCTTGGGAGGCTGAAAACAGGAGAATCGCTACAAGTCTGATTTGTGTAGTGAAACCCTGTAGACCCTGTACTAAATACATGATAAATAAATAATAAATAAATAAATGCCATGATGAATTGAATTACTGTATGATAATTTTCAAAGGTGCACACATGCCTCTTCTCTTAAATTCTGTGTCCTTTTCTTCCTTAACGCAAGATTTTCCAAACCTATATTTATCATTTTGTCATTTGGCACATTGATCTATTCCATATGCCTTCAATTAATCATAAGTAAAGTTATGATTTTCGAGGTACCTTTAAATAAAGATACATGTTTTCCTCAGAGATGAACTGCTTGTCTCATGAAAGTCTAAGAAGTAACTTGAAGATATCATTCTATAATCACCCTAATTTTGGAGGGAAAATTGTGATATTAGGAAATCCCATATGGCTGTTAGTCTTCAGATTTTCTTCATCACTGGTTTAAGACATGAACTTGCTCTTGGTAACTTCATCACCCAGACACACCTTCAAATTTATGTGTGCCAGTCATGTGTTGTTGAAAACCGCTTCATCATAGGTCTTTGTTTGCACTTCCAAGCAGTCAAGCTCAGCTGATTGACACCTCTAAATGCATGGACTAAATGACTCTTTTGAGGCCACACATGGCCCATTCTAAGCTCTCAGAACTCTGCGTCTCCCGATAATAGCAGTCCTTATTGCCACCCTTCATGATTCTAACATTTTTCTGGCTATTTATTACTTGAGGACACAGTTTTCTGTGATCTGCATATGCAAAGACTACATGCTAATTTTCTCATATTATTTTGGGGTCTTGTCAGACACATTCTTTATCACCTTCCCTTTCCTTTTTGTTCCTCTTTTCTTCCTCCCTCACTTCTCCCTCTCTTACCTGTTAGAAAAATAAGACATAAAATCACACCTCTGTTTGGATGAATCTCTCTTTTTTTTTTTTTTTCTAGAGAACCACTGATTCTCTATGTTAACTTTCTTTAGTGTTCTATTAATTTATTTACTCATAAATTTCGTTATACTCATTCTTCTGAGTTTATTCCTTTTTCATTTTCCGAAAAGTCCTTCAAAGACTTCTTTGTGAACTTCAAACTTGCTTTTCTATCCGACATGAAAGAAGTCAATTTAGCCTGTCAAGCTCATTAACTTTATAATTATATTCAAATTGTAATCAGTGTGTCTACTTACCATTCACCTCACAGAGAGCTCACATTGCTCTCATCTGCTTTCATTGAAGTCTCTGTTCAGGGTCAAAGCTCTGAGTTATTTCTGATTTTTCATTCTTCTTCTACACATATATTTATCTCCTTATGAAATAGTAACATATCCTTTCTTTCATTTCCCCATTTTCAATCTTTATATACTTTTCAAAAACCTCTAGTGGTTCTCACTGCCTATTAGTGCTTTACTTATCTATAATATTACTCCCACCTTAAAATTTCATGCTTACATATTACGTACTATTATTACCATTAGATACATGAGATCAATTTTAATTGTATGTCAGCTGCATGTTAAACCAGAAGTAGAGATCTATACACATTCCCAGAGTTGTTCCTCACAAAAAATAAACAAATATACAAACAAACACCATAACAAAAAAGGCTACAGTTTAGATCCAAAATGCTTCTTCTGGGATCCAGGAGGTCCTACTACTGTGAGGGGTTAAATTATTCAAACCTTAGGGCCTAGAAAGGGAGGTCATTAACTTGTTAAAACATGCCCCCAGGTGACCCTGTGACTCAGCATCCTGTGTTACTCTCTGAGGCTGTCTCCTTTGTGGTAGGTTAATGGGTTTTCTTCCACCACATGCTCCCTGCCAGGACCATTTTGTATTCCCATGAGCAGTCTAAAACTAACGTGCCTACCTGCTTTGTTATGAACGGAAACCTCTAGAAATTTTCATTTCATAAATGGACCTTAGTAGTGGAATAAGCACTTGCCTGGCAAGTGCAAGGTCCTTAGTTCAATCCCGGGTTCCACAAAAATACTTACATACATACATACATACATACATACATACATACATACATATAATGAATAAATAGGGCTGAGAATGTAGGATAGATTGATAAGGAATCCAGGATCATATTTTAATTCTGTCCCCTTTTAATGCTATATTCAGTATATATTCAGCATATTCAGAATTCTCATTCTACTGCCAGCACCTATTGGTAAAATTTCTAGTGAAGTAATTTTTGGGGGGTTTACTTAATATAGGTGAAAACCAATCAGAAGAAAGTTCCTAAAACAACAATCTGATTTTTGTTTTGCATTATTATTACTAACCAAAGGATGTGTATCTAAATGTATGTGAAAACATTTCAGATGAATTAAGTAAGTATATTTTTTCACTGACAAATTCAGTGAACATTATTGGCCTATTTGCTGTGCACACGTTCAATAATTATTTTAGTTACTGCCAACTGCATGCCAAGAACCACTGTAAGACCTGGAGTTATACAAAGAAAGTGAAGAAATATCTTCATAAAATTTAAGATATAGTTGATGACAATATTTTTAGACAGATAAATAAAATATAAAGTAGTTAAAACATAACAAATACTAATGGTAAAATTAATTAGAGAAGGAAATATGGTAGAGTACAGGAGAAATGGAATGCACATTTGTGTGTGTGTGTGTGTGTGTGTGTGTGTGTGTGTGTGTGGCAGGAATCAAACTCTGGATCTTGGGATTGCAAGGCAGGGGCAGTGCTGCTGAACTACATTCACAACCTTATGGAGTCTACAGTTTTAAAATGAAGACTCATGGGATAATTTCTTTTTGATCTGTCCATTAGGTCTCAAAGACAGTGAGGTTGTGAGAGTGCACACCCTGTAGGTAGCTAGTGGTACATAACTCCAACTAGATAAGAAGACAAAAATCCAGAAACATAACTAACACTACTGAGGACACAGTTAGAGAGAAGGAAATAAGGTCAGGAGTGGGAACTGAGCTCAGACAAAACTAGGCTACAAAATGCAAGAGAAATTGAAGGAGGTATGTTGCAAAACACAAAAAGGAGCTTTCTTTGTAAAGATAACAGAGAAAGCATAGTATAATACTAAGAGTAGGGGAGGAGCTTTCTTTGCAAAGATAACAGAGAAAGCATAGTATAATATAAAGAGTATGGGTTCATTAAAAACAAGGAGAGAAGGTACTATTTTTAAAATAATATAGGAACATTAGAAAATAAACATTCTGATTCTCAGATAATCCATAACATATATATATATATATATATATATAAAATTGATATTATTGGTATATATATATATATATATATATATATATATATATATATATCCAGGTCATACTACACCTACAAAAATAATAAATAGCTTCTACTTTTTAATTTATTGAAATTTTCTTCGAGGCGTAATAAAACACCTTATTAAAAGGGTTGGGAGCTAGTGAAACTTTGCAAAAAGTATTATCATGAAGTCATTTGTAAAGGGGCCAAACTTATTTTCTCAGATGATCTCTTCAAATGTGGTCCTAAAGGAAAGCTCCAGACAAAGGAACAAACAAAAAAACCTCATTAGACATTCCCTTGGAGAATAATATGGTTATTCTTGAAATGCTGCAAAGGAAATAACTATAGTAAATCTGATTTAGAGAGGACAATTTAGTTAGAATTATTCAGTTCCAAGAAGTGGCTAAGGAAATATAGTCTATAAAAGTAAAAGCTTGTTACTAACAAATCACTCTTTTATATAGCAAGTGTATGACCTAGAAAGTTATAGCTTCAATAAACTTACAGACCTGTGTATTTACTGCTATTTCTTACTTAACCTTGTGACTATGATTGAGCACCCGAATAATCTCCCCAGAAGAAGCAAGTCACATTGCTATGTACATTAGTCAATTTATGAGAAATGTAATAAAAAGATGATGCAATCCTATTAACTAAATGAAAAATGAAACCTCTGGAAATATTTTAAGTACTTTTGCAAGATCATATTCACTGTGGGCAGTGGAAGGAATATACATTGAACATTCATTGACCTAAAGTAATGTACTGGCATATTCTTTATGAAATTAACTCTTCCACACATGGACTTCTGTTTGATAGCTTTAAATCCTAAACTTGAAATTCCTTTGTTTGTGAGGTCATATGTGTAGACTAATTAGGACAATTCTGACTCCAAGTATTGTGTTTTATTTCCCAACAAATAATATGTAAAATATGTACTTTGGTGTTGAAAAACGTGACTAACATATTGCTAAATCCTTTCCAAATAGATAATGAAATCAAAGTAGTAGTTAGAGAATAAAAATCCTTAGCTCTCTATGATCCTAAATTAAAAAAAATGAAAGAAAAAATGTGATAGGCAGATGGGTCTTGGGAGGATAGCTCAGAGGTTTCAGAGAAAATTAAAATTATGGCAATAGAAGCTATTTCTTAAGATGTGAGCTTCCACAATACCCAGAAAATACAGATACTGTTCAACTTTTAGAGTCAAAATTAACATTAGCAGTTTTAAAATCACGTGTTACGTGTCCTGGATATAAATTAAGCTCAGATTTGCATTCACAATCCCAAATTCCTGAAAACTCTTCAGTCAGTGCCTGTGTAGTTGCTTTTCTTGTTGCTGGTATCAAAAATTGAAGAAGGAAAGTTGCATTGAGCTTATAGTTTGTAGATGTTTCTGTGCACAATGTATGGCTCACAAGCAAGGTACTGTGGCAGAGTGACAACCACTGAAGGCTGTGGAAGATGCCAATAAGAGAGGAGGGGGCAGGCCTCTTTCTGTCCCTTATATTGTATTCAGCCTGTTCACCCTAGGGCAGGCTATCACACCCACATCCTTAATCCCAGTACTAGACCCTGAATTAGACATAACTTCTAGATTTGGCTACTACTGAAATGCTCCCATGACTGCATGAGACTGTTGGAGGACATCTAGACACAAACGGTAACTGGGAAAAACTGGAAAAGATATGTATTTCTACTCTAAAAATAAAAGTTTTCATTTAATTCACTGATGGTTCTAAAGTGAGCGTAAAATTGATAGCCATTTGATTCAAGTCAAATAAAAATAGGCATACATTATATAAAATTGGTCAAAACTACATTAAATCATACTAAATACAGTAATACTGCATTCAATGAAACATTTTATTATTTCCTCCTACACATATTGGTGTTTATATGTTGTCCCAGGAAAACAAGAACTCATCTTTATGTTAAAACGATATTACATCTTTCTTATTTTGTTCCCTCTTTCATATTAAGAAAAAACATTCACAAAGTTTTGACCTCATTATCTATTCTAACTACAAAACCAATAATTATGCATGGACCACACTTTAACAGCCAAATAAAATACCCACTTCTTTGCAGTACTTTATCTCTTTCATAGTTTGCTTCATCTCCATCGACTTATAAAATGATTTTTGACTAATGATGTTGTCTGCTTCCAATCACCATAGTTTCTCTTCCACTTTCAGCATGGTGTATTATTTTCTATCAGCACTTTTACAGTAATGATTGTTTTATGACCTACTTATGCCTAGTAACATGTGACTCACAGTAATCTTTAACAATCAAACTAGTTGTCAAGATTTTGCAGACTGTCTAGAAACTTCCTTCTGAAAAATGCCAGTATATCATTTATCAATAATGCCAAAAAATGTTTTCAAAAGGAAGTTGCTTCTTAAATTCTCCAAAATGTTGTGATAATTTGTAGGGAACACATAAATGGTGAAACAGTTATATTACAATGAACATAATGATAAAAATATGTCATTAAGAAGATTTATGGCTGTTCTCATTATGTGCTGAAATCTCTCTACTTGAGATTTCTGCCTGATAGTATTCAAGAATGATTTACTTGATTACTTGAATGATTCAAGAATAAGAATAATATACTCATGAATTCAGTACTCATTTGAATATCTTTCTTCATCTTTTATAAGTTACAAATGCCCTAATTTTTATAAAATTGACTAGGTGTACATTTTTAACATATTTATGTGAAGAGAACATACTTAGGTGAAAATACTATGGGTATGCTTAGGCATAATTTTTGTTGGCATTAGTGCTGAAACAAATACTAATTAATATTTTATTGAGACATCATGATTCAGCCCTTATTCTTTTAGTTTTTGGAACATATAGAACTCTTTATTTTTGTATGTAGGTTATCTTAAAATATTAAATGACTAAAATTAAAAATTTAATATTATTTTATAAACTAGTAATCAGTTTACAAAATCATGTAAAGCAGGCTCATTTTGTATAATTACTTCCTTTGAAATATTACACAGAAAGATAATTGGACCTTGTCCAAACAATACTTTAAGTTATTTCAACATTTCCTCGAATAAAAACAAGCAGTGGAAAAAATAAGGTCATACTTTCTTCAAAACCTTTCTGTAACTAGGCCAAAGGAAAAGGAGATTAAATATTTAAATTGTGAATCAATATAGAGGGTTATCTAGCAGTCAGTGCTCAACAGAAATCAATGATTTATGATGATGATCTTTTTATAACTATATATTTCTTATTTCTTAAAGATTGGGTGCAGCTGTACAAGAAATGATTGAAAAGAATATCACAGCATACCATCCATAGCATTGGAAAATCTATCAGAAGACTCTGTAGTGTGAATACTGTGCTTTTAAAATCTGTTTTATTTTTTTATTTTATTTTATTTTATTTTATTTTATTTTTTGCAGGACCGGGGTTCAAACTCACAACCTTGCACTTGCCTAGCAGGCACTTGTGCCTTGGAGCTATCTCCCCAGCCCCTAAAATCTGTTTTAAATATCTACCACAATTGTCATTTATAAATAAGAGCCTATCAATAAGCAGGTTAGCTCAGTGTACCAAGTAATGTTTAGACTATGAAAACTAGACATATGGTGAGAAGAGAACAGTACATGCCTTATCCATACCTTGGCTGCAGAGTATAAGACCCTGACTTACAAACTAGTTTCAGGAAAGTGCTCCTAAGTCAAATTTGCTGATATGTCCAATAAACTGAGTCTTATACAGCTTTTGAAAAATGTACAATGTCACTCATTAACAAAATCCACACATAAGCAATAACGCTGTAAATAAACTCAATCTTTTAAACATGGAAAGAACACAACAGCACAACTGTGATAAGGTCCAAAGGGTAAGCAAGCTCCTTTTGCGATTTGTCCAGGTCTACAAATGATCCTCGCAGAGGTCTGCTTACATCTGTGAAAGTTCTCAAATCAGATGCTTGTAAGCTGCAGACTTATTTAGAATATTTAGGATAATAATGGCTTCCAATTTTTCTTTAGAAACTTCAAAATTCACTTCAGTGTATAATCATTGAGCCTGTTCATGTGGTAGTACATTTTTAAAATTGCTAACAATGTAAATGTAATGTTAAAAATTATTCATGTATTTCATGGGCAAAAGGAGATAATTTCATAAAAGAATAAAATGAACCCAGTATTTTTCCCAGGTAAGATCGCTATAATGATTTTCAGTACAAGTGAGAATGTTGTAGATGTCAGAATTCTTGTCACTCCTCCTCCCTAACATATTCTAAAAAAAAAATGAAAGTAGGTCAAGTTGCTTTATAATATATAAACACTGTTGTATCTTCTCTGTGGTAATTTTACCTAGGCATTCAGCCTTTGCGACAATGACAAACTGTTACTACATATGTCATTTTACTTCTTAAGTTAAATCTAAATGTATGACTAGTTGACTCGTATGTAAAACAGGTGCTAATTTCACTTTATTAGTGAATAAATTAAACTGAAGTCTGAATTTTCCTCCTGACAGATTTAGGCAAAATAGAAATGTCTATTGTATTAGTGAAAATAAATTTTACTAGGTTCACATTTAGTAGCCAAAGTTTGCCGCATGACAATATGTGTGTCTCAAAGAAGTGCTGACAGTCACTCTTTGAAAGCTTTCTATCACCTCTGGAAGAGCATTTGATTCTATTTTGTTATCGTAGATCAATTAAACAACTTAAAGGAATAAGGAGAGAAAGACAAATGCTAATTAGTCCTGGAACATGAGGAATTAACCTCGAATGCTGCTTAACATAGAGAGCCACCTAAGGTAATGTTGATCTCTGTTGACACTGTTTTTGCCTGTACAAAATCAATTAGATTATTCTATGATAGGGCTTAGAAAAATACGAAAGATGTAGACAGTTGTTTAAAGAAAAACAATGTGCTAACATACTTCATCGTGAACAATACCTTGAAAGATGGAAGTTAGATATCCCCACCTATAATTTAGACTATCAGCTTACAGCAGATACATAACTTGGGCATTCTAAAGAAAATATATATAGGAAGTGATCTATCAGATTTTATAATAAAATTAAAGAATCAAGAATTATGTTTAATATTCACTTAGCTACCAGACGTATACCTAATTGTCCCTGAAGAATATAAACATCCTCATTAGAAGAGTTATATTTCCCAAAAGATCAAGGAAGGTTGCAAAGAGTTATATTTACTTTTTTTTAAATTGTGTTAATTTTAATGAGAAAGAAATAGCAGTTAGTTTCAAAACAGGTTAGTGGGACAGTTATAATAATTAACACATTAAATATCATTGCCTTTGTAGTAGTTATTCAGATTACAAGATACAAGGTTCAAGTCAACAACTTCTGACATGGCCAGTTCTACTGGTAATCCATTACCATTGTGAACTATTATAATATTGGTTTATTTTGATAAATTCATGCACCTAAAATATTTGAATGGCAATCAAACACCATCTCTGACAAAATAAAACAAGCAAGGGAGATATAAATGAAGGACCATTATGTAGTGAAAAAAAAATAGTTAGGATTGATATACAACTACCTTCTCTTACTTCAGTTAAGAAGAAATATAAGTACTAATAGTGTTTAGACAGGAATGAGTTACTTTTAATCAGTGGGAGAACAATAAAACAAGTTAGATTTGTGATAGTTGGCAGTTAATTGACACATTCTGGACATACGAAATGGCTGATACTCTGGGTATCTTTATTTGCAGTAGAAAACATCATTTATAATTTCTTATTCTGTTAGGTCTCAGACAGGGTCTATTCTGATGATGACTGTTGATGAGCTCATGGTGGAGCAAGCTATTAGGATGTGGGTGGGACTTCTTTGGAGAAAGGAGGTCACAGGGACATAACTTGCAAGTGTACATCTTGTCACAAGCTCTGTTGGGTTCTCTGCTTGGGTTGACAGGGGTTCATCAACTTTACTCACCATCTTTTTCCTTTGTAATATTTCTGCTTTACCACAAATTTGAAAGCAATAGACACTGAGAAAGGTGGCACAGGTGTGCAGTCTGAGCTTTCTGAGAGACTAAGACAGGCAGATCACAAGTTTGAGCCCAGTCTCGATAATTTTGCAACTTACTGAGACTATCTAAAACCAACAACAACAACAAAAAGATATATAAAATGACTGATTACATAGCTGTGTATAAGGATACTGAGTGCAATCCTTCCTCCGCAGAACAAATTTTTTTTTTTTTCTTTAAGCAATGGAACCAAGTAGTTAATTACTGAAACCTTGTGCTAACATCAACTTTTTTTTTCCTTAACTTGATTTTCTCTGACACAATTTTACAGCAACAAAATTCTGGCCAACAAAACTTTAATTAAATTATTGAATTAATGAAAAGCCAAACCCATGCTAATTAGTAGAACCTTTTCTTTTCTGAGGCAAATTCTCACTACATAATGCAAGACATTCTTCTACTCAACATTGGCCCATGCTGGCCTATCTCAGCTTCCTAAATGCTGAACTAAAGGCTCTGCCACTCTTCCAATAATATCACTATGAAAGAGAAAGTTCAGGGACTGGGGAGATAGCTCAGCGGCCTAAGCATCTGACTGGCAAGCACAGGGACCTGAGTTCAATCCCTGGTACCTCATGCCATGGGAGCCCCAAAACCAAGCATGGTGGCACAGACCTATAGTCACAGAACTGGGTGGACAGACAGGAGGATCACTACAAGTCTAAACTGTATAGGGAGACCCTGTACCAAACAAATAAACAAACAAATAAATAAATAAATAATATTCCATCACTGTTTTCTCAAGTAATAATTAAACTCCAAGCACAATTGAAGATAAGAACACTGATTGATTACTGAACACACTTAGGAATCTGGAAATTACATTAAGTTATTTTACATTTTGTACGTATGTAGGAATGAATTCTAAGAATTTAATTATGTAAATTGTATAACATAAATAACTGGGAGAGTAAAAAATATAAATTACTCACCTATAAGTGATCAGAGCCTAGCATAGTACTATTTTCATTTCCCAGAATAATCTGTTTCATAAATAAATAACATTTTAAAAGATCAACCTAAATTACCTGTGAGGATTATTTCAATCATCTATAAATTCACAATGTTTCACATACAACATATGTCTTACAAAAATCTCAAGAAAGTTTGTATGTAGTCTACTCACAAAAATTCGTACAGCCATAGAGGAGCTCTAAATTACATATACGTTGGTGCTAATAATTCACTAATCACCAGTTATTTTAACTCTACAAATCTTTGTATCATATCGCAGAAATAACTAGGTTTATGAATACTTCTGCTTTAGAAAAATTCAGCTGGTGAACAGAAGCATTACAAACATTTTGCTCCATTCTCAAACCCTGTATCATGTGAGAAACAGGACCTTGGATATCTTCTCCAGAATTACAGAACGAATGAAGTTTTTGAATTGAAGTATTTCTGTCCTAATAATGGCACCATATTAATAACTGGCCCACTACAAACATACCAATGAAATAGCTTTTACTCAAAATTAATCTGAAATATAATGTTTTAGAAGATCATTTCATTCATACAAGGTCTGACGGCTGCCAGTCCTGAATCCTTCTACCAGACACACAATGGCCTCACAGTTTTCCCACTTGTAAGCGGCCAATATTTTCACTTGGGCCCAACAGAATGTAAAAAGGAGAAGAAGCAAAGCAGTAAGATAGAGGAGTTACGGACAATTTAAATCACGGCCATCCAGCAGCACAACCTTTTCACAAGAACTGAAAAACTTCTCAGGGTCATGAACACAACTCTCTGCCAGGTCTAGCTTTGCCGACTCCAGTGTCCACCTTCCAAAAGCCATAAATATAAGTGAATACACATCTCTCTTCCTTCAAGTAACAAAATCTTATCTTACCACCTTAGGACACAATGTGAAAGCAAAGTCAAATTCTTTCACATAACTCAGAAAGCGTCGTTTTTGGAACCAATACTGTAGAAACTCAACGAACATTCTCCTATGTTTTTATTTTTTTCTCCACATTTCTCTTAGCATCTCTTTTTCTCCTCTTTGAGAGAAACAGAGGCTGTGGCTATGAAGAAAATTACAAATTAGGAGCCATTAAGAACCAAGTGTTTTCAGTATTTATGAATAATTCCTCAGTTTAAAACTCTGAAGATGAAGAAGTTGAGTTAGTCTGCTCTCAAATATATCGTTCATAATTATGTAGTTCTACCAAACCTAAAAAGAAAAGCAATCATGTGCAAATTTCCACTTGGCATAAACTTTAATCTATAAATAAATGTGATTCATACCACCAGATATTGAGCACCTTGAAGAAAATTTCTACGTAATTTGGAAAATAATTGTGCATGAAGAGGAAAATGGGAAAAAAAAAGAATAAATTGTAGTTTTTGAAGTGGAAAGTATTGTTTCAAAAATAGTCATAAATGTTTAAAAGGATATAGTTTCCAGGATCTGTCAGGCTTTGACATTTACTTTTTATAAGACATTTGAAGTCAAAATTGTGATCATTTTTTGTGCAAGATTGTGTCATTTATTTTAAGTTGATTTAATTCCCAACATCAATCATAGCTTTAAGATATTTTTTCCAATTATAATCAAAGTCAACTCATGAGAGAAATCAATTCCTATCATTTGATTATAGAGATTTTTGTATATATTTAATCAGGATGTAACATTTATTTTCACATGCTTTAAGGATATCTTCAATTCTTATTTTACATTTTTCTCACACAGTAGTTATGAACTAAAAGATATTCCTATTGAAATGTATACAGTTATTCTTTAGATATATAAAGAATATATGAAATTTCTTGGGAAATATTTTGAGAAACACTGAATACATCTAATTTTTTGAAAAACTTTTAAAAATGAGAACACAATCTCTTTTTCAAAATATGAATTCTCTTTTTTACTTTTTAAAGAGAATAAAAATAGTATAAACAATATCACAAGTGATACAGGATGTTACTGAACAAAATGATAAGAATTCAACAATGGTTGCTATATTGCATATTGTTATCTCCAAATTAGTTGCTAAGATCACCACATATAACCTTGCAAAAAAAATTCAAAAGCCAAGAGATGAAAAATTGAGCATTAACTGCTCTTTTCAATAGACCAGGAGAAATCAGTAGCAAGGAATCTCTTATTGACCCTCTCCCTGTCCAGAGAACTTCTCAGTTCCTACTGATAAACTACTTTTAATTCTTCTCAAATTTTCATTAAAGCACTTTAGAATAATCATTCTCTTTCACATTTTTACATTCACTTACAATTTCTTCTTCTGGGTCACTTAATGACTGTCAATTATACTGCACTGGCAATTTATTCAGTGATCTACATTTGGGTCAGACAGAATATATATAGAGAGATCCTAACCATAATATTCTATGTTAAATGTCACAGCTATTTGGTAAGGAAGTTTAACTCTTTTCATTTAAAGAAAATTTTCACAGTTAATTTTTTTTCTTTCCTTTTTGGTATTATGGTAATTGGAGTTGAGAAATATTAGTGCCAATATTGTATGATCAATTTTGCATGCATGTACCTGATAATCTGAACAACCACTTTGAAGGTGACAGTATTTAATGTAATAGTCATTGTTAATTTCGTATCATCTTGTTTTGAAATTCTGTATCTTCATTGGGTTTTTGTGTCTGTAAAATAGTAAAATAAAAAATTATCCAATCCCATCTGATGTAAAGAAAATAAAAATAGTGATTGAGAAAATATAAATAGCTACTCAGTAGTTGGCAGTCAGATAACTGTAAAAATTAAACGATAACTTTAACTGATATGCCCATAGGCCAGGGAAAAATCTTAGTGACTTAAGCACTTGCCTGGCAAGCACAAGTTTCAGAATTCAATCCATGATATCAAGAAAAAGAAAAAGGAAAAGGAAACATACATACGTCTATGTCAAAATCTAAACATGGTCTATGTGCTACCCATAATATACTTTTACAAATTAATGGGAAATATAATCCAACAATTTAATGATATGTGAAATACATGGGAATTCTTTGAATATATTACTATGTTCATTTACCTTTATTTTAGCTCATATAGCCATTTTTACTACAAGCCATTACTCCTGCTCAGAAATCTGATGCATATCATCCCATATTGTAACTAAAATATTCTTTATTCTTAATTTCTTTAGAAGCTCACTTCTGCCAAATCTCTTCTTCAAATTTCTGCAGAGCACTACAGTATTAATTGCTCTAACTTGTTCCTAATATAATTATTCTTCCTTTCCTCTTACTGTAGTTTGAGCCCAGTTATTTTACCTACTGATAACTATTTGTAGCCTTGCATCACTATGATTCCAACACACTGGTCCAGCAAAATCATACTCCACATTCTATGTGTCTTATCAACCAGTCACCTACACACACTTTAACACACAAGAACATGCATCTGTCCGCTAATTGGTAATTTCACAAAATCATGATCTCTTAAGTCAGGTGAGTCTTGGATTTTCCTGTGGATATTTTCTATCTTCATTTTCCATCCTTATTTTTTTTTTTTTTTTGTCTTTTTGAGACAGGGTCTCGCTATGCAGTTGAGGCTGGCCTTGAGCTCACTTTTGTAGCCCAGGCTGGTCTTGAACTTGCACCGATCCTCCTGCCTCAGCCTCCCAAGTGCTGGGATTACAGGCGTGAGCCACCACGCCCGGCAGCTCCATCCTTATTCACAGAACACAATTTATGAGCCCTGTGTCACTAAGGAACTTTTCCTGAGTTCCTGTTCCCTAAATGAAAGGTACAATCCACACCACTCAAACTTGCAATATTCCTCTACAGAACATGTGTCCAGACTTTAATCAATGGCTCATAAGTTCCAAATTAGACCCCTTCTATATCTTTCACAACATAATTTGTCTTTCTAATTTCATATTATATTAAAAAATACATTTGTATGAGATTAATGAACCACAGAGGAAAGGGACTGAAGGTATATAGTGTGCCTAAAGAGAGTTACCTAGAGAGCAAACATTCTCTTGGGCTTTCACAGAGAGCAAACTGGTCAAGCAATGGCCGTGACTCAACTAGAGGGCTGATACTGACAGCAGTTCTACAAAACACTGTACATGGTTCCAAAGTAAATCCTGAGGCAATTTGACTGACTTTGAGAGATACAAAAACTACATGTTTTGTTATACAGGTCTTACTTTAACTTGTCCTTAACTACGCAGCAGGAAAGTTTAAACATGACACATAAAGCATAAAGGTTGTTTAGTATGCTGAGCTGTGATAGGGTCCAATCAACAGCTTCCAACATTGCCAGCTTCGACAGTAACACACTGTAATTATGGAACATTTGACTATGTATACAATCACCTTCTCTAAGAGCAAAGAGAAGAAATCTATTGTACTAATAACCATTAGAAAATTTGTCATGTGTACACCCTGGGCTCTGTATAACTACCATAAGTACCACAACATGCATTGTATCAATTGTTGGCAATGCATTACTAACGTGTTCTGAAATTATTACGTTTTAATTTCTTATTAAAATCAATAAAAATAATAACAACAATAGAAAACACATTTGTAATAGTCACTGGTAAACATTCCACGTCGAGTCACTCAACACTGTGCTGGTACTTGACTTCCATCATGAGAGAAGCCCTTCGCCTCAGGGGACATATGGCTCTTTGAAAAGAACAGGATGCCCTTACCTAGACCATATCTGCTACATAAATATTCAGGCTTTCCTCAACCCTCTCCATTTAGGTCAATCATGAGTCTGGTCCTGTGCCTGTTTCATCTCCTTTTGAATAATCACTGTTTGCCAGCATTCTGTTTTATTGCCACTCTTTTCAACCTACACCTGTTTCTGTGTAATCTGAGTGATTTTATCTGTCATTTCATTTACAATGCGCTGTAATGCCTAAATTTATATTTGTTATTCAAATCACTCCTTTATCTTTAGTTGGGTAATGAAAATGTCTGTAATACTCCAAAACAGAATTACTACTTCATTTATACAAAATGGGGGCTCATCTTTCCCCATGAATTAGTGGTTCATTTCATTTTTTTGTCCAAATGAGTTACATCTTAACTGAAATAAATCAAACTGGATACTTTTCTCTCCCTGTATTCTAAAATGCGGTCATCAGAATCAGAAAATTTCCCACCTAAATATTTTCTGGATAAAACCTTTCTTTACATATTGACCAGTCTCCCTGATTTCTAAATAATAGACTCTTTGAAAAAAATGCTCTCCATAAAAAACAGTATCTTAGTGATATAATGACCCACATTTCCTTCATTAATAAAAATTGTGTCATATACATGAATAGATGGACAGATACTTAACCTTAAATATATAACTGAATGCCATACAGATTTTCTCCCATCCTCCAATAGTAGCTCATTATCAGTTTAAGAAAAAAAAATAATAACCCAGAACCAAAATACCATTTCCTAAATATCAACCCTTTCTGTTTGGTTCCCTTGCATTGTGTTGGTCAGTCCCCACCTGGATGGATACACTGAGGTGCGACATCATCTATAGACTGGACAAAGTTCATGAGCAAACTCAACAGACTCTGGCTTCCCATAGTAGTGACAGAGAAAATTTGACATTCTGCCTTTGGAAGATATTCCTCTAGAGTAATTTGTGAAAAGAAATTAGTTCCATCATAAATACTATTATTTTAGGATAATCTATTATTTTCAACTGAAGTTAATGCTAATGAATACACCAGAATTTTGGCTACTTTTGAAAGAATGGACAGTCTCACAAATCTATGTCACCATGGCAACTACTGGCTGGAACAGATGAACATCAGTGTTAAAAATACTGCATTGTCTCCCTCTCTGGAGTTGGTTCTTTAAAATTAAGTTATTTGCATTTGGATTCGCTAAGAACACAGGATATACCTCAGTTTCCTTACCAGACATCAACTTTTGTAGAATTTATGTTCCACCTAATCTTATTCCTTACACTTCTCTCTATATATACTAATGTCTCCCTATCTTATTTACTTTTCTCATTGCTAAGACAAAACATCTAATACCCAAAGTTAAAGGGAGAAAGGTTCACTTAACTCAGTTTGTCGTGGTTTCAGTCCATAATCTGCTGGGTCCAAGCAAGGTAGCAACAGAGGGGCAACAGCTTGGTGGTAGAAAACAAAAGCAATAAGAGAAAGCAAAAAGGAGGAAACAAGCCTCTTTTTGCCTTTTTTATCTTATTCAGGATGCTGGGATTAGGGTAGTGCCAATCCAATCAGTGATCCAGTAATTACCCATCCTTAATCCCAGCCTAGGTTCAGGTGCCTCTGAAAAAGCCCACCCCCTCCCATGACTACATGAGGCTTTAGGGGCCATCAGATACAGCATACAACACTCCCTGTGGGAAGCAGTTTCCAAGAACATCAGTGGCTATCTGAAGTTGTGGAGCACAGGAGAACCTATAAAGAATTAATTTTTTTTCCTATTTATCGTACAGTGCCCTGACATAGTGCCAGACTAACTCTGGTCATTTTAATTTTGCGGTGAAGTGCCTCATTTGCATCTTCATTCTCCTGGTTTGGTCAGTAAGAAAATAAAGATGACTTGAATGCAGACCCTCAGATAGGACCACAGTATATTGGGTAACTGAGGCAGAACTACTAACACCTGGTCTTAGTATACACTAGCTATATGTACAGCTATTACATATACAACTTGGAAATACTGAGCAAAAAGAAAATCCTAGGCCTAGGTGGGCAGAAGTGGGACATTATAAGATTTCATCACATTCCTAAGAACAGAGCAAGGGGCCAAGAATGTAGCTAAGTGTCATAAGTGCCTCCCTGGCAAGCTGGCAAGCTGGCAAGCTGGCAAGCCTATGGTCCTGAGTTTGATCACAAGAACCACTCCCCAACACCAAGAAGGAAAAAAAGAACG
This sequence comes from Myocastor coypus, assembly GCA_004027025.1. Taxonomy (NCBI): domain Eukaryota; kingdom Metazoa; phylum Chordata; class Mammalia; order Rodentia; family Myocastoridae; genus Myocastor; species Myocastor coypus. The sequence goes on along the minus strand of PVJA010012610.1, from coordinate 15,597 downwards.
AAAGAAAGAAGAAAAGAAATGAAAAAAGAAAAAGAAAATCTAAGAATAGAGCAAAACTTAAAACTTCAGTATTGCTTATTTCTGAAAATTTTCATTCAATATTTTCAGACACTGATTGACCGCAGATAACAGAAACTATGAAAAAAGAAATCTTACATAAGGGAGTACTATTTGATTCATTTTCTTCTGCTATCCTTTTTTTCTTTTCTTTAAATTAATTTTAATGAGAAAGAAATTGCAGTGAGACAGTTTCACAACAGGCTAGTAGGACAGTTACAATAATTAATGCATTGCATATTGTTGTCTTTATAGTAGTTGTTCAGAGTACAAGATGCAGACTTGATGTCTTGCTTAAACACTATAAGTACAAATCTTTCTTCTCACTGAACTAAGAGAAAGTAGCTACACCTCTTCCTAAAAAACCATAAGGAACACTTCCTACTCACATAGCAAACTTGCCTGTAGGTACCTCCTGCGAGCCTCAGGCCTTGCTGTCCTTCTCCATTGGGCCTTTCCATCCTTGCAGGTTACATGAGATTTCCCCCTCTATGCTGATAATTTCCTGAGCATATCTGTTGCTATCTTTTTTTAAAAAAATATTTCAGTTAGATTGTCTATTAATCAGCAGTATTCTAAGTAAATCTAAGAATGCTTAAGAAATATCAGAGACATTATTTTTTTTGAACAGGCATTGCCAGATATTCAGACTGTGAATCAGTGTATTTGAATAGAACCCCAGAATCTGTACTTAAAAAAAAATAGTACAACAAAGATATTGTGCCAGGTGCTATCTTAGAACGTAAGGTCCTGGAGAGTGTGGGTTCCAATTTATCGTATATTTATCTAACAGCTAACATATGGGCCTTGGCTCAACAAATGCTTGTTAACAGAAGTGTCTTTCAGCACAGGAGAAGGAGGATCAGTCCCTGTTGTAAGGTCAATTTAATAAATAGAGCTGTACCATACAGAGCTGGAAACATCTTATCTGTATCTTGGGCCAGTTTAGCAAAAATCAGTATAGAGATTAGTTATACTAAACTTGTGTTTCTAATTTTTATACATAAATACTAATTCCAGAAGAAGTGTAAATGTGTGTACTTACTCAAGGACAATACTTTCTTGAGTGCAGGTGTGGTGGTGCACACCTGTAATCACAGCACTGGGGAGACTGAAAACAGGAGGAACACTGAGTCCCAGCTACATAGTGAGACCTCATAACAAACACATTAAAAAGAAGACAGTATTTCTTTGCCTCTACTGAACAATAAATATCTGCATATTATAAAACACTCTAAATTCTAACTACTCGGTACCTATAGATAGATAGATAGATAGATAGATAGATAGATAGATAGATAGACAGACAGACAGATAGACAGACAAATACACAGATAGATATTTTACAGAAAAGTCTATACTACTTTGATTTATATCCCAAATGTAAAACTATTAGATTTTCCATCTCAGAAATGTAACACATTTTGAGTTTACAGATACTTAAATTGCATTTTTAAAAAGTAGAACAATTTTAATATGCTGATGCATATACCATCATTATTATATATTTTGTTCTCAGTAGACTATTTGAGGAACTATTACACAAATAATTTGCATCAGTTCACAATCTAAAGTTCTCTGAGATAAGAACAACATAACTGTACAGTACAGAATTGCTTTTGATGAAAGAAAAAAAATAAATTGAAATTAATATTATATTTGGCTCAAATGGAAGATGGCAAGATATATACATGCTTTGTAGTTAAGTTTTTAAAATCCAACAAATACAAGTACTGCTTCTTTTTTGTTGTTGTTTAGTACTGCTTCTTAAATTATCAAATGGAGCTAAAATTCCCACTTATGAGACACTGTCATTCTAAGAAATGATCTTTCTTCACTCTTAGATCGAGCTGCTGTCAGTCTTTCCTGGCTATTCCCTGTTACTAGTAAGAGTGTTTGACTTTCATGAGGCCACTTATAACTTTTTCTACTTTTTATGCATCGCATTTTGTCCATGTCCTTGCCAGATTTTACTATACACTGAAAACCACATATGCACTTGGTTTTTCATTTTCTTCCCTAATAGACCTTGAAATTCCCTTCTTAATGCCAATAATTAGTCAAATGGAGAGCTCCCATTAGCTGTGAAGGTTTTCTGACTAATGTTGCAGGGTGGTATATTTTAACCCTGTTCCCAGTTTAGAATACTATATTAAGTGCCTTCAATTTGATACTGTCTCCCTTTAGACAATAATATCTTCATTCTGTGGGCTGGTGTACAATTATCCGCTAGAGTTCAGATGTAGTGGGCTTGTTTCTTTCTTCACATGACTTTAAAAGACATTTATTTCATGTTGACCTAAAAGAGGAACACTAATTAATTATAAAATTACATTAATGTGATGAAATATATACAACCATGCTTTGAAACAATCTTCTACAACAGTGGTTCATTTTGAATGTTAGATAAACAAGAGAATGCATGAGAAAAATATTTTTAATTATTATTAGTTTTTTCATTGTATGTATTTGATACAGGGTTTCTCTACATAGCTCAGAATTGCAGTGATCCTTCTGTCTTTAGCCTCACGAGAGCACTGGAATTACGGGTGTGTGTCACCACACCCAGACTCTGTTGACTGGTCAGTGTGCCTCAGTCCCTGCGCTTGCCAAAGCTAGCACTTAGTCTGCTGAGCTATCTCACTGGCCCAGAAAAGTACTACTTATATACATTTCAGCTAAATAATATAACACAAAAATCAAATTTTGTTTAAGTGAAATTCAGCACAATTATATATTTTATGGGCTCAATAAATGACCATTGCAAAGGAGTTAATATAATCTCACTTATGTTAACATAAGGAGTTATAATCACACTTATATTAACATAAATACAAATTTAATGATAAAGAAAATACATTAGATGTCTAAAATGTGATTAACAGTGATCTACACTCTAAGATTCAAATAGTCCCTTTTGCAAAATGTTTGACTGAATCTGCATAAGAGAGAATGTTTTTTCTTTTTTAAAAACAGTAGCATAGTCTCAATCTTTTCTTAGAGCAGTGGACTCAAAAAGGATATTTTCTCTCTCTTATGTTTGTGCTGTTCCCAGAACATCATACAGAGAGGGAGAAGTGATTTCTGCAGTTGCACCCATCCTGCACAGCAAGGCGCAGAATTGCATTTACTCGCGTCTCCAAGAGATGTCAGCCATATTGCGGAACGGAGTGCAGAGGTGCGGTATGTGTGTGCCAAGATGAAGACCATGGAAAGTCCACCTTTCGGTTGCTCTCAACTGGTGCACAGCCCAGCAGTAGGTGTGCACTCCTTGATCAGAGTTGCAATGCACAAAAGTGGGTTGATTCTGCACTGAAACTTGAGTTGTTCTGGTATTTTCTAAAATTTAACATGGGAATATTCTATCAGTAAACCTCCAGATGTTGATATTATTAAACCCAGATCAATAATTTTTTTGCAAACTGTGTTAAAACTTCTACTGAAAATTTAAGAAAGTTGTGAGGCATGAAGTTTTTTAGAAGGAAGGAAGGGAGAAAAGAAGGAATGAAGGAAGAAAGGAAGGAAAGAAGGAAGAAAGAGGAAGAGGGAGAAGGGAAGAGAAAGGAGGAAAGGAAAGGAAAGGAAAGGAAAGGAAAGGAAAGGAAAGGAAAGGAATGGAATGGAATGGAATGGAATGGAATGGAATGGAATGGAATGGAATGGAATGGAAAGGAAAACGAAAAAATAGTTTTCTAACTGGGCATCATGGGAAACACATTCAATATTACTATTCATGGTTCATGTGAATCCATCAAAATGTTAATAAAAATAAAGCAGTATGCCACTAGGAAACCACAGAAACTTAAGATTTTAGTATCATTTTATTAAAGTTCATAATAATATAGATATTTATCTTTTAACATTTAGAAACAAAAATATTTTGTTTATAACAAACTATAGAAATTATCCTTGGAAGTGTTTTATAAACCCAAATTAGGATATTAAACTTGAAGATAAAATCTAGTTGATTTATTTTTTTAAAAAACAGGCAAAACTGCAGGATCTTTAAAGGATTTAAAGCATTTTTAAGTATCTTTGAAATATTTTATTTTATTTATTTTATTTATTATTATTTTTAATAAGAGGTAAGAATATGAAAGTTTCCAAACATGTTAATAATACATTCACAATAATTGACACATTGCATATTGTTGTCCTCATAAAAGTTATACAGAGCACAGGGTGTAGACGTGATAATTTTTCTAATCGATATTGGTAGAGAAAAAAAAATTTTCCTTCCCTTTGAACTAAGAGGAAGTAGTTGTCTACATAGTCCAATGTTTCATGAAGGCAGTGGGTTATCGGTGAAAATGGCAATGTTAAAAGATGCTGATTTAAGCCCCTTACAGCTCACCATATTAATCTAGCTCTGCATTTTATGCCTCATAATTAAGCTTTTCTGCTGTGTGATCAAGGACAAGTTAAAGCAATATCTGTCTAACAAAACTTTCATCATTTGTATATCACAAGGTCAAATCTCCTCAGGATTAACTTTGGAACTATATACAGTGCACTGTAGAACTGTTGTAAGTGTCAGCCATTGGGAAGAGTCACAGGTATTGCTTGACCAGTATGCTCTTGATGAAAGCTTGAGAAAATCCTTTCTGCCCAGGTGACTCTCCCTAGGCGACTCTCCCTAGGCACACTATACTTCATTTATCCCTTTCCTCTAAGGTCTCATAATCTCTTTGACCAGAAAATTCTGGAAATCACTGAGTTATGGTATGTTACAGCACACGTTCTCTTATGTCCTGAGTCCTCATTGACCTTGAAGGGCTAGAACCAAAATGATGGCTATCCTGGTAGCCCTTCTTCTTCTTCTTCTTCTTCTTCTTCTTCTTCTTCTTCTTCTTCTTCTTCTTCTTCTTCTTCTTCTTCTTCTTCTTCTTCTTTTTTTTTTCTTCAATTTTTTGTCTGTCAACTTACAAGACACCAAATAATAATTATCCATAACAAAGGATTATTTTATGATACAAAATAGAAAATCAGAACTACAAAATATTAATAAGAAAAACTGATGTTAAATCACATCTTTTGACTTGAAGTCATTGAAATAAATTTTGGCAAGAAATACTAATAGTGTAGTAAACATTTTAAAATTTAAGTGTTAAAAGCATTTTGGAAACTGAAATCTTATTTTAAATTATGCTTGACCCATATTTCAGCAGTGTATAAAGCACATTTAGTAAATTTCAAATAGGTAAAATATTCTACATGTCCTAAATCAGTGTAGAATTTTTAACAAATCTGCAATAAGGTTCTACTTCATTGATCCTGCATAGTATACAAACAGAGTATTTCCCAGCTCATAAATTAATTAAACTTCAAAACTTAAAAAAAAATAAAGTATATGACTGTTCTTTAACTTTCTACCTGTATTCATTGATGTTTATATTTTCATTTTATCTTTTCTGAATGAGCATTCTACTCCTGCCTTCACTCTTAGGCTTTGGTGAATGTGCTTGTCTGTTTAAAGAAAATGTTTCTAGAACACCTCTAGTGGAGAATTTTTCCTTTCCTTTCCTTTCCTTTCCTTTCCTTTCCTTTCTTTTCCTTTTCTTTTTTAAACCAGAGATGGAATTAAGGACCTTGTGCTTGCCAAGCAGTTACTTATGCTGCTGAGCTATCTCCCCAGCCCTACTAGACAATTTTTTTAAATAAAATATCTTTGGATGCACAAGTCTTTGGTAAGTTATTGCACCATGAATTATATCTAAATGTGCTACATAATTTCATATATATCTCTTTCTGTGCTTACATATCAGGTATATTGTGATCACTATTCAAAAAGATAAAGATTTTTGACACCAGAGTACTTTTATCTTCAAGATAGATCTAGAAATAGTACTTATTAAGAAACCTTATGTATTATTGCTTATAAAATATTTTTAGAAGAATAAAGTAAAAAAAAATTACTGACTATAAAAATCGTTGTATCATTCTGCAACCATGTTCCAAGCATAAAGGCAAATATTTTATAAAGTCTAACCTATCTAACATTAGTCATCTCTTATTCCCTCAAATATACAGAGAAGATATAGATACATAAGAAACAAACAAAAGGAGTACTTGGAATACAAGTTGAATCTAAAGTGCCCTGGTGGGGAGATAGCTCAATAGAATAAGCATTTCCCTGGCAAGCGCAAAGTTCTGAGTTCAATCCCCGGTACTGAACAAACAAGCAAACAAAAAAAAAAAAAAAACACACAACAAACAAACAAATGAATAAAGTGCCCTATAATTCTAAGGCTGAAATTTCCTATTTGTCATTCTGATTATAAGAATGCATATTTTTTGGAAACACCCTCTCAGGAGCCCCCTCCAGCCTCTGTTAGACTGGAGCTTAAATTTTTTTTTTAATTAAAAATAAATAAATAAATAAAAATAATGTATATTTTTAAAGGGGAATAGAAGATACAAAATTCGCTAATATGTGGATTTGCTTACCATTTTAACAAAACAGTAGCAAATAAGAATAAATTGACCTTTTGTTCATTAAGTTTGGTCCTCTGTGATAAGATTAGATAGAAAATCAATCAGCTTTTTAACACACTAAATTAAGGAAAATAAACATGTTTAAAAGGTTTAGTAAGAAAGCCACCCAACTTAAGAAACTGCATTTTAATCAGATGTTAGCTATCACTATTAATAGCAACATTTTATTTGTTATGAGGTCCACGACAATTCAATAAAAATAAGTGGCCATGAAACAACTCCAAAGTGCACCTTCTTTTAAATATAAACTATTGGGAATCATGAGTATTGTCATGAAACTGGGTTTAATGGATAAATCTTCCAAGAGTAGATTAATAAAGCCTTTTGTAAAATGTTCTGTAATTTCTAAAACAGAAGCTATTTTGAATCACGAGGTCATAAAGGGGCGATGTGACTTTGCACTTCAGCAGATGGAACATTTGAAGAAGGGCCAAGATCTTCATGGACAATGACACCCAGGTGGACCTGGGAGAGCCTAGAGGCTGTAAAAACAAAATACTTGAAGGAATGAATTTTTTTTTTTTTTGAGGTGCCGGGGATTGAACTCAGGACCCTGTGCTTGCCAGGCATCTACTTATGCCACTGAGCTATATCCCCAGCCCCCAGGAATGGATTTTATTTTTATTAAAATTTCCCTTTAGATTACTAGTTTTCTAAATATAATTGCCATCAAGAATGCAATCCATTTTTTAAATTTTGATTATGATATTGCTTCAATTTAGGTAGATATAATCCGTTCTATTTTTAGACCATTACAAATTCAGTTTCTAAGGTATGATCTTTATTGTTATGACAACACTTTTTTACTGTACTCTCAATGAAGTATTCTGTAAAAGCAAATAAACAAAAGTGCTGTACAAGACAGTATAGTAATTAATTGTGAAGTGAGTTGAGTGTTGGAAATATACATTTTCCATGGATTCAAAATATGTTTTGAAGTATATGAAGTATTTATTTAAAAACAGATAAGCTACATAATGCAGTCCAGCAAGTTTTAAAGTGAAGGAACTATTTTTGACACAACAGTTTTTTAAGGTCTTTTGAAAGTTTTGAATCTGGAACCACAATTCTATGTGTAACTAAGTCAGCACTGCTTATGGTACAGTCAATTTGAGGGAAGCAATTGTGCCCTGCCCTAGCTCCCCGTTAGTTTTCAGCTACATTGCCAGCAGCATGAACTGCTAGTGCCACTATACCAACAATATTCTAAATATAGTGGGAAATCGTGTGCTACACTAAGGGAAGCTGAATACTTGCTAGATAATGGATCAATTACAGCAGGTAATCCAATTGTATAACTGATTCTAGTGGAGAAACGAAATCACAAGTCTGAATTGCCCGTCAACTTCCAATTCTGTAAGAAAACTTAGAGGTAGAAAAACAAACAAAAAATCATTTACTTTCATTTTCCAGGGTGATTTTGAATTTCCCAACATTTTCTCCCCACAACTATATATACCTATGAATATGAAAATTATCTTGATATAATTTGTTAAAATGTATATATATATATTAAAATATCATATTATACCCATAAGTACATAGCTATAAGTCATCAAAGAAAGTACATAATTTCAGAAAAGATAAATTATGAGCAAGATAAATTTTAAAATTTCTCCGAAATTTTTATTAAAGTAAATTTGCTCTGTACCATATCTACTTATATGTAATACCAAGCACTAGGAAACACTTTTCCTGTCAAAAATTCCTACTGAAATGTTAGCATAAAAATGCATTATTTAGGCTGTCATGCTACCATTATATTTTACATATCTTGCCAAAAATTTATGTAGTAAGACATCATATAGCATGTTGAAACTATATAATTTGAGACTTCTTTTCCTTTTGTAGAATAGCTAAGCTCCAGTACTTCAAAATTTTTTTCCTTGAGGCCCGGCAGGATGGCTCAGTGGTCTAAAGTGCCTGCTTAGGAAAGCTTGGGCAGCTGCAGGGACCGCAGTTCAATCCCCAGCACCACATGCTGAGCCAGCCCTGCCCTCAGGGCAGGCTGAGCCGGCCATAAAAATAAATAAATAAACAAATAAACAAAAGTTCTGAAACAAGAAAAAAAAATGTTTTTCTACAAATCTGACCTGAAAGAGGTACAAAAATACTAATAGCTTGAAGTGCTAGCTACTGCCCACTAAGTAATTATGTATTTTGAGAAAAATGAGTGGATTTAGTTGTATTTAACTTCAAGCAATCTTCTATTTATTTAAACATAGATATGGAGAAATGTACAAGAAAGATAACATTATGTAGAAATATCTATAATTCCTCAAAAAAATAACAACAGGGACATCACACAAATCTCAGAGAAATTTTAGGCATATAAAAACTGGCAACATTTTACCACCTATAGAGTCATTCAGTTAAAATATATTTGTTTTTAATTCTCTGTGGTCTGACTTGGAATGTCAACTGTGCCACCAAGCAATGTATTTTCAGGTGAATGCTTTGTAATTCTCAGACTTTTTATTGAAAACTGATGATTGAAAAAAGTTACATACTAAATATAAGTTGAGGATTATGTGAAATTATTTATGTAATTGATAGCCACAGGAAAAGGCTAGTATTTTCTGTAAGTTCTTAAAATATAGAAACATCTTTTAAGTATTTTAGCTATTTAGTGCACTGAGGGCATACTCAAGTTCACATTCGTATTAACAAACTCACAACAATGTTATGAGGTGAGTAATGTTCCTGGCAGTTACATTTTATAGATAAGATACCTGAAGCACTGTAAAGTTAATAACTTGGCCAGTTTATACAGCTGGTGGATTCTAGAGTTAGGGGTAAAATGGTTATAGTCTGATTATAAGATCGGATCAATTACTCCAGTAGTTGATGATCAAGCATGATTCATTGAATGTTATCCCTAATTAACAATAATCTATCCCCAACCTACTCCATTTTTCAAAGTTTATTTTTATTGGAACATCCTTGCAGTCCTTCATGTATACATTCATCATGGGGAAGTGGCACTTATGTGTAACACAATTTAATTCTTCTTGTTCACTTCTCCTGCTCCTTTTCTTGGTTCCCTTCCCATCTATAAGAGCTACCTCCCTCAGTTCCCTATAATCTGTCTTTTATTTTGCTCCTTAAGTTAATTGCATCTTGAGTTTCTGATATCAGAAAAAGCTTGTGATATTTAAACTTGTATATCTCATTATCCACCTTAACGTTACGAATCACAATGCCCTCATTTTCCTAGAGGGGGCTCACACATATTTTCTTTGTGGCAGAGTGCTCCATGGTGTGCATAGACTATGTTTCTTTTACTCCTTCATTCCCTGACAAACACATACCCTGATTCCTCTTCAGATCTTAGACAACTTTCATTTTTTCCCAACCTACTTGTATACAGTTATGAATATACTTTGGTAAATACATAAGTAAAGTTTTTTACAATCTACATAATAAATTGAAAAGAACTTGTAAGAACATCTTATCTAATTTTGATATTGCATGTCATTTGCAAAATGTTTATAGATATTTTAATAAATATATGATAAAAATCTACATTCTCCTTTATTATGATGTCTCAGAGTTAATCCAATCTAGACACCAAACATGCTTCAGTAGGCCAGCTCGGTTCTGTCTCATTTTATGCTCCCCATAAGGCAAACAAGTGGTCAATTGAAGGCAAATATAATATAATATAATATAATATAATATAATATAATATAATATAATATAATATATATACATATATATATATATATATACATTTCTTTGGTAGAGGGTCTCACTATGCAGCTCAGACTCATAGTGATCCTCCTGTTTCAGCCTCCCCAGTGCTGGGATTGCAAGCCTGCACCACCACACCCAGTTGTATTGACTGCCTCAGCATGCCAGGGTTTCCCTGCCCAGCAAGTGGTGCGGGAGATTGCACCTGGATTCTTGTGCTTGCCAGGCCGGCATTTAGAACTCCCAAGCCCCTGAAGGTAATTTTTAAATAGTATTTTGTAAAATATAAAAGTGACAAGATAAAAACTCAAAATTTGTCTACCCTTAAGAACATGTAGATTATTGTCAATAAAAATGTTAGAAAACTTTTTTTTTTTAACCTAGCTGTGTAATACACTTTTCTTTATTATACCCATACGTGTCCTAGATATAGCATCTTAACCCAGAAATTCTAAAGTAGTTCTTATCTGGATCTTTTCAGAAAAAAAAAAAAAATTAACAATTTCATTCTGGTTTAAACATCTCCTTGTTGATACTCAGGTGGAGGGTCATTAGAACTCAGCATATTAGAGGAAAATTTAACCCAGAATTCAGGTCATCGAGTTAAATTGGTCTCTGTAGTCCCTGAAAGGGGTCTGCATCTCTGAGCCTCGCAGGAATGGGAGGCTGGGCAGGAACGTACCAATGATGCTCTGAGTCCCATGGTGAATTTCTTTTTATAAAATGAGAGGTATCTGCATCTTGGCCTTGTGCCTACACAGAGATGACTGGCACTACACAGAGTCCCAAGCAGAGGGAGATGGACCCTTGTAGCAAGTCTGAAGCTGATTGTCATGTTACAGCTGTAGTGAAGATAAGAGAAGAAAATTCCATTTACGTAGACAATGAGATTCAATCATCCTTTGGCTGTTGGAGACTGGAAGCCCTGATAATGAAAATAATAAATAGCATATGCAGGTATGTTGATGTACAAAGAAAATAGGAGTATTTAGAATTTGTGACATCTTCTCAGAGTTTTTGTTTAATATAAACATAAAATTACAGGGTTTTTTGTTTTATTTTGTTTTTGGGTTTTCTTTTAGGGGTTATGTATTGGTTTGGTACAGGGTCTCACTGCACAGCTTGAACTCATAGTGATCCTCTTGTCTCGGCCTCCCCAGTGAAGATACTACAGGTATGCACCACCACATCAGGTTTTGGCTCCCAGAATGCTCCAGGATCTGGGGCTCTGGACTTGGCATGTGCTATTGGGTGCAATACCTGTGGTATCACACCCAAGTCCTTATGCTCGCCAGGCAGCCTCTTAGACCTCTGTGCTATAGCCCTGGCTGTAAGGTTACAGTTTCTAACACGGTTTCAGACTTTTGGTCAAGCAAAGATAAAACAAAAGTCTCTCAAAAAAGAACCAGTCTTAACTAACTTAACTACCCCTTACAAATAAATATGTTTCTAACTTCTTTCTTGTCTTATTTGTTCCTGAAGTTAATCTTAATTGACCAGAAGTCTTTCCTCTTAAAAAAAAAAAAAAGAATATATATATTTCTTGAAAGTACAGAGTAGTAGATAGATAGTTTGTTGGATTTAATAGATAAATTAATTACTTAATTATCATGAAGAAATAAGCTTATCTTATTCAAAAGTTTAAGCATTTCAATTTAACACTTCCTTGTACTTTTATGTCATATGAAATATTTTTCCTAAAAAATTATTGTGTTTACATACAGCCTTCCAGTATGAGGGAAATGAACATATAATAGAAATATTTCATATCTGTTTGTACTTTAATTATATCTAACATCAAGTTTACTCCACATTTTCAATATATTTGCACTAAAGATAAATACTAGTGAAATGTAAGCAAATTTGTACTTTTGAATAAAGAAAATACAGTCATCAATAGCCATCAAGAAAAAAATAATGTTGAATTCTCAATCTATGTTTTACTCTTAATTCTTTCTGAGCTCTGTATTTTCCTGCTCATAAAACAACTGAAAACATATAATTTTGCCTCTCAACCACAAAGTACTTCTTCCATTCTTATCAATAAAAGGCTCCACCAAGTAATTTAATAAAGAAAAAAAGCCACAAAACTGTTGTTTCCTTTCCTTTATCCTCACAGCAACAATCTACTTCTCAGCTCATCATTTGTCATCTTCATTTCAACAAATATTGTCCAAAATACAATCATCTATACCAAACTGCAGCAGACAGTCTCTGCCTTTTATTTTTGCCTCTTGCAATTCATTCTTGCTATGTAAGCCAGAATTATTAAACATACATGGGTTACATACATCATTTGTGACTTAAAACAATTCTTATATTTGAAATAAAATCTCAGTATCATTATGTACTTCACACAGTACTGTCTGGCTTCTCGATTCCTCTTCAGCTTTGTCTATTTTTAGTTTCTAGTCATTATGAACTTCTTTCTAATCTAGGATGATTTATTTTCTAATATCCCTGCTGTTCTAAATCTTCTTGTGTCCATATTCTTAAATTTTCTCGTTTATTTCAATTATCATCTCAGAAAGAACCTTACTGAATAACTCTAGATAGGATCATAACACTTCGTTATTCAATTTATGTTATTTCTTACATGTTTTTAGTTTTACGATCTGTAACCCTCTACACAACCTAAAATGGAGAAACCTGCTCTGTTCTGTGTAGCTTTAGAAGCTCTGCATGACATCCAGTCAGTGGTCAGTACATGTCTGTTGACTTAATGACAGTAAATTTGTGATCATTTATTTCATTTTTATCTCTCTTTCATTTTACATCTTGCTTTCCGAATTTGACATGACCAACATGACAATGATTATATATATATATATATATATATATATATATATATATATATATATATGCTGCTTCCCTGAGATTATATGCTGTTGGTACCTTGAGCAATGTGGTACCAACACTCTTAACACTTCTATTAATCCTGAAGAATTCATTTTACTACAAATGTCATAGGAAAAATATTTCTCAGTCATTGTCTAAAAGACAATATAAATATCTTTAAAATGTTCCTTAAAATAATATCATATTTAAGATTTTTACAAACCTGAATTTATACAAGAAATTCTATTGTCGCATAATTCATCTAATTGCTTAACATTTCAACAAATATATAAATCAATCTTATAGATATGAACTTAACGTGTACACCATTAGCTGTTTAAGACTGCCCCATGCTAGCTGGGCGTGGTGGCGCACGCCTGTAATCCCAGCATTTGGGAGGCTGAGGCAGGAGGATCGGTGCGAGTTCGAGACCAGCCCGGGCTACAAAAGTGAGCTCAAGGCCAGCCTCAACTGCATAACAAGACCCTGTCTCAAAAAAGACAAAAAAAAAAAAAAAAAAAAAGACTGCCCCATGCTTTAAAAAGTAGAAACAAATAAATTTGGATAGCTATGATGCTAATGAAAATAACGTTCATAAGTTCTCCTGTCTTATTATGTATTTCATTGTTGTGATGAATCTTGAGTGATAACAAATAGGTTACATTCCGTGAAATTCAATTGCTAGGGATTATTGCTGCTTATAACTGTTAGTTTCTTGGCTTCAAGTTTCTTTCCTCATATTTACACTACAGGATACAATGCTTCCCAGAATAACCCACTTGTTCTATATCAGTGTCTTGACTGGGGAGATAGCTCAGAGGTCTAATCACCACCATTCGATCCCAGGCACCACATGCAGCATGAGCCCTGACTCCATGGGTGCCACACTTGTCATCCAAGCCCTGGGGATGCTGAAACGGGACAATCAGTATGAGTGAGCTGTGTGGGGAGAAGACCTTGTACCAACTACATAAATAAATAAGAGGAGATTAATAAAAATCTATCAATGTCTGCTTAATGGCCGTAGTGCAGAAATAAGAAACTTGACTACTGGGAGATAACAGGGAAGATGAAAGACAAATGTCATCCAAACCAAGGTTTGCTGAAAAATGAGAAAGTTAACATTAGTTAGTTTGTGACTAAGGGTTCTCTTTTACGTTAAAGTATGTTTTGCGACATCTGAGAACATTATTCATTCAGGTAACAATGGGATCAACAGCAATCAACTTTTTCCTTTAGTCATTTTAATCCCTTTGAAGTAATCTGAAAACCAATTTACATTTACTGCCTAAAAACTTGAACATTTATTGCTGAGTCACTGATGACAAAGTCATGCACGATCACTTGTGCCATACAATGTAATAATGAAAAATATATCTAGTGAACTAAAGTTAATTTGATTCACTTTGGAGTCAAACTAACTACGAAATTTACTTAAATGACTAGAAATCAGCACCTATGATACGTTTATCCCTGTCACCAAAACATCAAAATTATATATAATCATAGAAGATTATTTTAACCATATAATATTATATTAATAAATAAAAATATCTGGAAAACTTGTGGATATAATACAGTATGAAGGTAATGGTATCATTGAAATTCCTTCATTAATTTTTAATCCCATTATTTTATGCAAGTAGCAATAAGTTCTAGGTGTGTTCACTTAATATTACTCTAATCACATTACTACCATAAAAATGTGCATTCTTTTCTCATTTCATAAATGTCTTAGAAATGTGAAACAGGATATCAATGGGAAAAGGAAAAGAGCACAATAAATGTCACAGAATCTGGACAGAGCCTTTATTGTTTATGATAATAGTAGCCCCTTTTCACTTTTTCCCCTTTTCTGGGAGACAGAGACTATTTCTTGGATAATGCTAAAGAGTGGCTATTTATCATTTGTACTTGAGGCACTTCCATTTCTCACTATATATTGACATTTTCTGTCGATATACTACAGCCAAGCATATTTCCTTCCTGTATTTTTCTGCCAAGAAAAGAAATGGAGTTACTGGCAAAGGAAAGAAGACATAGGATTCAGTAAATGCATGGACTTGCTTGCTGCTCTCTGACTAAGCCTTTGAATGGGAACATGCAAATATTACTACTTAATTAAATATTAGGTTTTGAGAGACAGAAAACAGAGAGGGAACTTTTAGCTTTATAATAAATGTGTAAAAGTGTTCACATTATATTAAAGCTTCTGTGATATATTTAATGCATAGAAATTATACAAATATGTGCACACTGAGAATTATTTTTAAACTTATGGTTACTTTTCCTTACCTAATATATGGTATCTCAAAAAACTAAAATTTTAAAAACCTGTCATTCATTTATTAAGATAAAAGTTAGTTTCTTCTTAGAATGATTAATCAAAAATAAAAGTTAGAAATTATCAGCCTATATTTTCATTTTAAAAGATGAAATGGAAAAAGTCAGCAAAGGGAAATACCTTTTAAAGGGAAAACACTTTTTTTTTTTTTTTTTTTTTTTTTTTTTTTT
>PVJA010012609.1:0-51613 GCA_004027025.1 Myocastor coypus | reverse complement strand
CCTCCCTCCCGCTCTACCCCTCCCTCTCCCCTCCCCTCCCCTCCCTCCTTCTTTCTCTCATGGTAGTTCCACGTCTCCATTGCCCAAACACTGAACTCACCCACTCCTACAGCCCCAGAGCCCCACTTCACTGCCCTAGGGGTCCTCACTCCTTTCCTCTCCTCCTACCTGGCTCTTGTCAATGCTCCCTCAGCAAAATACATCCCAGATCCTACCACTCCCCTGCTAACACTCTCCAGTAGATGGCAACAGCCACAGAAAGGACCAGGAAGCTCCCAACAGGGCCTCTGGGGCCCCGTGTAGCCTAGCCCCTCTTCTCCCTAGTCGGCAGGCAGCACATACTTTGGCCAGAACAGCTCTTCACTGTCCTGGCTACAGGCCCTGGGCTTCCTACCTCTAGGCCGATTCTTCCTTCTCCCCAAACACTTCGGGCCACCTTCGTCTCCTTCCCAGGCATCTTTGCCTACCAGCTTCTCCCTGCCCTCAGGATTCCTACCCTGTCAGGATACTGCACAGTGGGAGGTCACGCTGGGCCCTGGAAGCTGGAGGCAGGTGCCACAAGAGAGCCTGCTTATGGCCCCTGCCTGCCAAGTACGTGACCCATGGTGACACCCCTGTGCCTTCCCGTTGCACCCATGAGATGTGAACGTTCTGGAGCAGCAGTTGCCAGCCCAGCAATGCTTTTCAGGGTCCTACCCTTGCCGCTATGGCTGCAGGCCTGGGGCCCCGGCATCTGTGCATTGGGCAGCTGGTCTGACATTTGAGAAGCATGGCTCTAATGTAGGTTAGGCTGTAGGTCACCTCTGACCAGGTTCTCATGATGGATCATGAGGGAGACTGAAGTCTCTTTTAGGGTTCTCCAAATCCAGTGAGCTTGGCCGCACCTTCTCTGCTAATGAAGAGGGAAACATCAGTAGCCACGCTCTCTAGCACCAGCTTTGTCCATCCACAAATGTCTCCTTCCCTAGCTGAAGGGGAAGAGGGATCCTGGAGTGTTTCCATTGCTCGTGCCTGGTCCTTCTTCTTGTCCCAGGCTGTCCCAGTGTTCCAGGCTTTCCAGCAAACCTCCCTAAGCAAGGCAAGAGGCAACGTCTGAAAGACATACAGAGACATTTTGGTTGTTGTAAAGGATGAGCCTCCCTCAAGAGCTGCTAATATGAGGACAGAGCGTATTACTCCATGACCACAGATGTCTGTGACTAACTAGTGCCTGGCAAGTCTGAAACTGCAGCACCAGGAGGCAGGATCATTCATGAATGACTGATGGAGATACGCACCAATCGAAGAGCTGCGTACCCGGAGGCCCGTCCTGTGCGGCTTGTGGGCTCCAGGCTGGGCACACACTGCTTCCCATAAGCTTCTTTATGAGCTCCATCTCATAAGTGCGGGAACTGAGCCTCAGAGAAACTGGCAGGTCACCCAAGGTAGCAACAGCAGCACACAGCAGGAGCAGAACTAGAGGCGTTCTTCTCTGCTCCCCAGGCCTCTCCACCAGCTGTCTGGGCTGGCACTAGAGCAGGGCAGTTCCCTAGGCAGAGCCTGCCCCGTGTATTATGGGTTGAAGGCTGAAGTGGGCCCCTCTCTGGGCCTCAGCGTCCATTCTTGGCTGCTATGTAGTAGGATTTCCTCATATTCTCACAGAAAGGGACTCCTGGGATGCCAGGGCAGGAGGCTCCCAAGTTCGAGCCTAGCCTGGGGAACTCCAAGAGGACTTAGAGAGATCCTGTCTCCAAATAAAAATAAAAAGGGTTGCGGATACGGCTTGGTGTGAAGTCCCTGAATTCAGTTCTCAAATTGCAAAAGAAAGGGTCTCACTGTGAGGCCCAAAAGCCTGGATTTTCCTTCAGCTTGGCATTGGCCTGGCTCGGGGACTGTGTGGGGAAGGGTACCACACCACCTGTGGATTCTACTCTGTTTTCAAGGCCAAGTTTCCTGCCATTCTTGTAAGTCCTATGGCACCACAGAGACTGTCACAAGGGCTTGAGGCCGATGACAAAGCAGGGTGCTGACCCAGTTTCCTCCTCCTGTTGTCATACTTCTCTATTGTTTTTTTCTATTGTTTAAATTTAACAGTGGTTATATTACATATTTTCATCATCAGATCAGTTTAGATTAATACATATAGGTATATAAGATTGATCAAACAACTAAACATTAACCTTTCTAAATCCACATTACTTTTTTTTTTTCTTTTCCCCTTTCTTTTCTTTGAAAGTTGACATATTGCATATTGTCCTCACAATCGTTCTACAGAGTACAGTGTGTGGTCATGACCCACCTCCCTATTGATGTTGCTTAGAAAAAAAAAAAAAAAGGAAAAGAATATACTTCTCTGTGGACTAAGGGGAAGACTTCTCTATTGTTTGACATAGAGCTTATGAGCAGGACAGCTTATGAAGGAGTCTACGTGAGTGAATGAATGAATGAATGAATGGGTGAATGAATGAATGAGTGAGTGAATGAATGAGTGAGTGAATGAATGAGTGGTGAATGAATAAATGAGGGAGTGAATGAATGAGTGAATGAATAAATGAGGGAGTGAATGAATGATGAGCGAATGAGTGAATGAATGAGTGACTGAATGAATGAGTGACTGAATGAGTGTGTAAATAAGTGAATGAATGAGTGAGTGAATGAATGGGTGAGTGAGTGAATGAATGAGTGAATGAATGTGTGAATGAATGAGTGAACGAATGAGTGAGAGAGTGAATGAATGAGTGAATGAATGAGTGAATGAATGAATTAGTGAGTGAATGAATGAACTAGTGAGTGAATGAACGAGTGAATGAATGAGTGAGGGAGTGAATGAGTGAATGAATGAACCAACCAACAACTGGATGAGTAGATACAAAGCCTGCTGAAGCTGGAGGTCCCCAGGTCCCTCTCTCTAGCCCAGCAGGTGGGATTGTGCTGAGCACTGGTGAGCTCTGTGAGTGGTGTGCTGTGAGGAGTGCCATTTCCTCTGCCACAGCCCAACTTTCCCAGAGACACGTGGAGCCACACTGCTGATGTACACGCTACTGGGTACTTCACGGGTTACGGTGCTCATCCACAGGGCCCTCGCCATTGCAAAATGCCTTCACACATGGTTCCGTGATGTGTGACAGATCCAGGGCACAGGAAGGTCTACTTCAGTAACCGCATCATCTTTGCCCACACCCTTTGAGGCCCAGCCAACTGTCCTTTGCCCATAAAGGTCAGCTCCCATTGTACTTCCTCTGGAAAAACTCACTGTCCCCTGGGCACTCTGCCCCGCCCTTCTCTAGAGCTCCTCAGCCCTGCAACCCCAGGGCAGTATTTCCCACTCCTTGGCTCCTTCATAGTCACTCATGGCACTTCCCACTGGGCAAGACACAGCCCCAGAGGAAGGGCTCAGCGAGTCCTCGAGGGAGGGTGGAGGGCCTGATGATTAAGTGGAGACCGAGGGCACAGGCTTCCTGTTTCCCTCAGCCAAGCATACCATCTGCGTTTGCACATGGTAGCTAACTTCCCGCCTCCTTACTTCCCTGAGCAAAGCAGCCCGTCCTGTGCTCAGCACACAGCATATGACAAGGCCCCACAGTGCCCCTGGGTCTGTACCAAAGACAAGGGACACAGAAGTGAGCGGTGGAGCTGAGGCCTTTCCTCGTGGAGTTAATGCCTGAACAACAGCCAGGGCACTACTCCCACACTGTGCTGGGCCATTTTGATGTTTGTCTCCCAAAATCTGCTAAGGAGCACCATCATGGCTCTTCCCCTTCATGCCCACCCAATCTCAGTGTGTCGTGCATGTCAGGTACACAGTAGGTGATGGTGGGGTGGCAAGTGCTCGCTGCTAGGACAGGAAACTTGGAATACACGAGTTAAAGGAAAAAGAGTTTATGTAGGGTCTCAGTGTGAAACGTTCTATCCCATAGTTGGCTAGCTCCGCGACAGGACATTTGTGGCAGGGGTGGAGGGGTAGCACAGCAGAGAAAAACTACTTACCCAAAAGAGGCCAGAAGCAGAGAGAGCAGGAAGAGGGCTGGAGAGAGAGAGAAAGAGAGAGACAGAGACAGAGACAGAGACAGAGACAGAGACAGAGAGACAGAGAGAGATGGAGAGAGACAGAAACAGAGAGACAGACAGAGAGGGAGAGAGAGGGACAGAGACAGACAGACAGACAGACAGACAGTGAGAGAAAGAGAGGAGAGAGACAGAAAGATAGAGAGATAGAGACATGAGAGAGAGAGAGACAGAGACAGAGCTCATGGTTGGTCTACCCCATGGCTGAGGCCAGTGAGAAGATGGTCGGATCCCCTTCCTAAAGCCCCACCCCTGAATACGAGTACTGCTTGATGAACACTTCTGTCTTAAACTTAGCCAAGGGTAAGAAGACAGGAACACATCCTAAGTCACGGTCCTCTCCTTTCCTCTCTTTCCGGGTCATATCCAGGGCCTGCACTGACCTGGAACCGTATTTCCTAATATTTGAACAATCTCATGTAGCACCCCACGCAATGAGTACTTGTATTCATCAGTACTTTGGCTATTCACACTCAAGACTGGGGGATTAAGAAAACCCTTTCTACATGTGTGTGACTCTGTGTGTGTGTGTGTGTGTGTGTGTGTGTGTGTGTGTGTGTGTACACGTTTGTGTACCTCCATGCCTCACAACCACTCAAAATTGTCACCGTTTATTTGTAAAATGTAGCAATGTACTCTCGGGTTAAAATAGCTCAAGGGAAGATTTAGCAATCAAATGAAGAACAGCAACAGTATTACACATGTTGGAGCCACGTCAACAACACTGTCTGTACATATAGCATGTACACAAACACACACACAAGCACACACACCTGCACACACATACTAGGTTTGGAAGTAGATTTCACCTTCATACTCAAGACAAACTGTAGTCCCTGCCAAGACAATAAGCCAGCAACCCATCTTCCTCTTTTCTCAGCACTGCCCTGAAGGACACAGAGAAAGCCAGGGCCAGAGGCCAGGGTCCAACAGCCCATGACTCTACTCGGCTCCCAGTGTTTGCATGAGCTCTAGAAAAAATGGCTTCACCTTCCTGCCCTTCAATCCCTTATCTGCAGATCATTAAAAGAATAAAATAGGAAAGCTTTTTTTTTTTTTTTTTTTTTTTTTTGTCTTTTTGAGACAGAGTCTCACTATGCAGTTCAGGCTGGCCTTGAGCTCACTTTTGTAGCCCAGGCTGGTCTCGAACTCGCACCGATCCTTCTGCCTCAACCTCCCAAGTGCTGGGATTACAGGCGTGAGCCACCACACCCGGCTAAAATAGGAAATCTTATTCTGTGTCTTTCCTTCATTGGTGCATATATCTATGTGCTGTGTGTGTGTGTGTACATATATGTGTATGTGTATTCATGTATACACAAAGGAGTAAGATCTAGAGACAAGAGAAGGGTTCAGAATGATAAACCAGAAGGGAAGAAAGGAGCACGACCCTAGTGTGGACACCGGAATTGTGAAAACAAAGCCTACAAGCCGTAATGAGGTTACTTAAGCTTACTCAGCCCCACTTTACATAAAATGGAAATAATATGTTGTATCTGACTTCAGGATCCGTAGCTGCCAGACACCTCTTTTCTTGACTCTAGTTTCAAGTCAGCAATAGTCGAGAATGCTGTGGTTTCCGGGCCATAAAGCTATGAATATTAAACTGAAACATGAAGCAGAACACCCTTAAGGACAAAAATGCAAAGATAAAGTTACTCCACACGAAGTCATGCGTGGAGCAGATGATCTATGAGTTAACTGTCAGTGGAAATCCTGGGCTATTGACAACGAGCTACAGCCCTACAAATTCTGAACGTGCACAGCAACCTTGACCTGGCCACTTCACTCCTACCTATCTTTGCCCAAGGAATGTGCTAGAAACCATCTCAGCACCACTTGGCATCCCTGAGGATCCCCAAATGTCAGTCTACTATGGCATGAACAAGTAAATGAACCGCGGAATCCTCACAACACAGAGCGTCACAAGCGCTAAGCACACAACCCCTCCCACCACACAGCGCCGGGTTGCTCGGTTAACCCCATATACAGCATGTCAGGTTAAAGAAGCCAAGCACTGGATTCTGTGTGGTTCCATTCAATGAAGCGCAGAAAAGGAGAAAAAAAGAAAACCCAATCTAGATTACTCGTACTGGAAGTGGGTCTTAGGACTAGTTGGGTGGTGAGCTGAAGTGAGGTTACACGGAAGCCCCTGTTACCATTAGTCCTCTAATGGTGTGTAGGTTACCATTGATATCGGGATGTGGAGTACAAACCTGGCTCCGTGGTGCGTTCGCTTCCTGAAATTCATCAAGCTACACACACACTTAAGGCAAACACACTTCTCTGTACGTTTGTTGTACTTTATATTCTACTGAAGGAAGAAAGAAAAGGGGGGGGCAGGAAAAGAAGGGGCAGGCATGAACGAAGGGAGAAAAGAAGGGAGGAAGAGATGCCGTTGAAGAAACCGCAGTAAGGTTGAAAGCTTACGTTTTTACAGCAATGATGTGCGCTAGAAGACAATGGAATGGCACCGAGATTGCAGAGCAAAAACTGCCAGAAAACTGGAATTCTACAAAAACTGTACAGGTGTGTGATGGAAAATGTTTGCAGGAAAATGAAAGAAAGAGAGAGAGAGAGAGAGAGAGAGAGAGAGAGAGAGAGAGAGAGAGAGAGAGAGAGAGAGAAAAGAGAGAGAAAGAGAAAAGAAAGAAAGAGAGAAAGAAAGAAAGAAAGAAAGAAAGAAAGAAAGAAAGAAAGAAAGAAAGAAAGAAAGAAAGAGAAAGAAAGAAGGAAAGAAAGAAGAGAGAAAGAAAGAAAGAAAGAAAGAGGAGGGTAGATATAAATGAAAACTGACTTGCTGACCAGCTATTATAATTTGTGGCTTTCAACATAAATGTTGTCATGGGAACATAGATCAGCAGCCTGGGCACCTGCCTGGAGAGCACAAGGACCCAGGTTCATTCCCTACAACCGCATGCTGTGTCAGGTCCACCCTGGGCCAGCCTAGCAGCCCCGGAGACTGGGTGTAGTGGTGTAGGCCTGTAATCCCATCCCTGGGGAGACTGAAACAAGAGGGTCATTCTGAGTCTGAGCTGAGTCCTGGAAACCAATGCCAAGTATATACATTAAAATCAATAAATAAAAATAAATGAATGCTGGACCAAAGTGCAAACAGAAAAGGAGCTGCAGGGCTCGGGATGTGATTCATGGGCACAGCACTTTCTTAGCATCCATGAGGCCTGGGTTCCATCTCCAACATTTTAAAGAAAAAAGTTAGAATATTGCTGGTGTGCCCAAGTTGCCTGTCTTTCCCCTTGCATGTGGAAAAGAAGCATGCATTCCTCTAAGGATTGTGGTGGCAAACATGAGTCTGCTGGGTGGAGATGTTTTCTTTTCTTTTTTCTTTAATCTATTTGCTTGACACAGGGTCTCACTATGCAGTTCGGACTCCTAATGATCCTCCCGTCTCAGCCTCCCTCAGTGCTGGGTTACAAGCATACACCACCACGTCCAGTTTCGGGGCCGGCATGGCATGCAGTACCAGGGGTCGAACTCAGGTCCTTGCGCTTGGCAGGGAGGTGCTTAGACCCCTGAGCTATTGCCCCAGCCCTCCTCAGCTAAGACGTGACTGTGACCCTGGCTGCCTACCAGGTCTGCCAAGCTGCCAGGCTTGGTGCTAGGGCTACACAGGAAATGTGCATTGTTCAACCTGGAAATGAGCATACTCACAGTGTGGAAAATTGCAAAGCCACTGAACAGGGATTCGTGGCCAAGATAGTGGCTGGAACTTGCTGTATCATCTCCACCACTCTGAAGACTCCACCCCTAATGCCCTCAGCACAGAAGCTAAGTGCATGATGGGAAATTGATGTGCCATACTGGGGTTGGTGGCAGACCTGCCCTCCACTTATCCATGAATCTGCGGCCCCTCTGCGTAGGTCCATGAAATGGTTAGGCTTGGAATGCTTCACTAATTTAACAGGGCTTTTCTCTATTCATTAGGTGAGACAGTTGAGACCCAGAATGCTTCACACCTACCAAAGGTGAGAAAGCCAGGGTGGTGTAGGCTGGGATCTGGACCGGGCCCTGGGCTCTGTTCTTCCCTGCTAGCCAGTGCAGACATATCACAAAGCCCACCCTGTTTACCAGGAGGGAGGGTTCGGGCCTTGTCTTAATTGCTTTGTACTCGTTACTGAGACAAATACCCGACACGCAAAGTGAAGGAAGGAAAGATTCATTTAGCCCACAGTTACTGGAGGTTTCAGTCCATATTCGGCTGGCCCAAGGCTGAGTGGAACAGGGCAGAGAATATCCAATTCACGGTGGCAGAACAGCAACAATTGTGACAGAGGCCACCAACCCACCAGGGGAGCAGAGAGCAACAGTGCTCATCTGTCTCTCTGTCTCTCCTTTTAAAGTACATCAGGCTGTCTGCCTCAGCCTATCTGCCTTAGGCTACACCCATAATCCCAGAAGTACTTGAAACACATAATCCCAGTGGATCCTGGATCAAGTCTCAATCTATAGAAATCCCCTCCCCATGACGGCATGAGGCTTTGGGGGGACAACTAGACATAAACCATAATCGCCTGTTGTTGAAATCTGTTTTGCTGTTTATAACACAGATGACTCCTGCTTCACAACCAGAGTGGTGGCAGTGCTCTGGGGGGGATTTCGGCCACTTTGTTCTTCCTAAGGTCTGCCCAGGGCTTCTGCCCCTGTGGAATAGGAGATGAGAAAGGAAGAGAGAGACACATCTAGAATCCCTAAAGGGAAGGGTTCAGTGTCGGTCCTTGAGTCTCTGTCTCAGGTGATCAGAGTGGCAACTCTGTCCCCATTCACATGCCCAGAAAACTGCCTTGGCCTCTGCATGCCGTGGACATCGCCTGAGATAAAGCAAGCCACGTGGACAGAACTGCGACGTGCCTTTCCACCACAGGCCTTTGTCACCACCAGTCGGGTTGCATCATGCCTTGTCTGTTTCCATCATCTTAGCATGCCTGGGAGCGAGGATTCATACTTCACAGGTGAGGGTCCATCCCTGAGCTTCTCCCCACAAGTTCAGCCAGGCTCCTAGAAACTGCACTAGGAGTTTCCACCTGAAACTGACTCATGGTCAGCCATGTACAGAATCTTCTGTCAGCATGGCCATGAGGAGCGGGCACACGTCTGCCTCCTCACTCTTCTTTGCTCCCCTTTCCCACCCTTGTGGGTGCTCCTCGCGCTGCTTGGGGTGAACTCCTCCATGTGAAGTGAAGTGAACCATGGGCTGCTGGCTGTGCTGCTGCAGAGGACTCCAGGCGCTGGGCAGCCAGGACCATCTTTGGTCTTTCCCCACTTGCTGCCTCTGCAACAAAGCAGCCCAACACTGAGAAGGATGCAGGGCTCGTTTTTCCTGTTTGGTGAGAAATGATCCATGGAATTCTAGCAGGATCTAAGAGAGGGAGACAGAGGGAGGAAAGGAAGAAAGAGAGAGGGAGGAGGGAGAGAGAGATAGGGGACAGAGACAGGGACAGAGCGATAGAGAGAGAAAGACAGACAGACGGGTGGACCGATGGACGGATGGACGGACAGACAGACGGGCGGGCAGGCGGATGGATGGGCAGGCGGGCGGGCGGGCAGGCAGGCGGCCAGGCAGGCAGGCAGGCAGGCAGACAGACAGACACAGACAGAGACAGACAGAATTTCAGAGCCTGCCTGCTTGTTTTGTCTGCTGAGCTGTTAGACTGAGCAGAAGACGTGGACAAACACGTATGCACTAAAACTGCTTCTCAAATGGGCAATCTATACAGGACTTGCAAGAGCTGGCTCCAAAAGGCCAGAAATTAGGGCAGGGCCTCGTGTTACTCATTACCATAAGCCACTGCTCTAACCCACTTCAGGCTCATCTGGAGTGTTAATGAGATGTTCATTAGACTTAACTAAGCGGGAAAAGTTTAAAAGCCTCCCCTCTCCACTGTGGACAGGAGGTCAACCCAGGCACACATAGGCCAAGCCAAGTCAAATCCCAAGTTACCAACTAGTGGTTGAACTCCTATTACAGATCCAACAGCACTGCCCTCCCTGCTCCCTTCTTAATCCAAAGGCATGAATCGCTTAGTCCCTGCGCATGCTGGGAACTGGGCTTGGCTCACTTATGAGAGGATAAGATTGACGCAGGAAGAAAAAACTGATCTTGATCCAGGAAGAAAAAACTGATCTGGGGTGCATGACTTCCCATAGGGAACCTCCAAATGATATAGGGAAAACTGATCCCCAACCTGAAAAGTACCTGGAACAAGTTCGTGTTCTCTAAAACCAAAGAATGAATTTTAGGAACAAACAGAGGTAGTGAGCAGAACTTATTTATTAGGGGAAAGAAAGCTCCTGTCCAAGAGAGGGACAGGGAAGGGGTCCTGAGTGGGTGTCCCCCGAAAGCTGTCTCTTCCAGGGGCTTTATAGAGAGACATGGGAACTAGCTTAGGTAGGTATGAGGTGGGACAAAGACTATGGCCAACCAATGAGATTACAAGCAGCATTGCTCAGGTAAAATTGATCAACATCAGGATCCAGTGGGCAGGCAAGTCACAGAGCGAGCGGGCAAGAAAACCACCTATTGGCCTTGGGCTCGTGACTCTTTCTAGGATCTTTCAAGGTGATTGATACTCATTTAGTATATCAATTCCTGATGCCCATTTTTAAGGAAGTATGGAGTTGCTTTTAATTATTCTTGTCACAAGGTCTGACCGAAGGCGAAGGGGTGTCTGTCTCTAGACATAGAGTCACAAGGTCCATCCAAAGGCAAAGGAGTGTCCGTCTCTAGTTGTAGAGTCACCTCGTCTTCCATGTTGTCCTTGAGGGCCTGGCCCTGTCTGACTGCCTATAATATTTCTATCTAACTCAGCTGCCTACAGCAATCTGGGGTGGATGACCTCCAATAGGGAACCTCCAAATGATACAGGGAAAACCGATCCCCAACCTGAAAAGTACCTGGGACAAGTTCGTGTTCTCTAAAACCAAAAAATGAATTTTAGGAACAGAGGTAATGAGCAGAACATATCTATTAGGGGAAAGAAAGCTCCTGTCCAAGAGAAGGGGGTCCCAAGTGGGCGTTCCCTGGAAGTTGTCTCTTCCAGGGACTTTTATAGAGGAGAAGACGTGGGGACTCGCTTAGGTGGGTATGAGGTGGGATAAAACTGTGGTCAACCAATGAGATTATAAGCACCATTGCTCAGGTAAAATAGATTAAAGAGTTGGGATCCAATGGGTAGGCAAATTATGTAGCAATTGGGTAAGAACACCACCTACTGAGCTTGTGCTCTTGACTCTTTCCAGGGTCTTTTAAGGTGATTGATACTTATTTAGCAAATCAATCCCCGATGCTCACCCTTAAGGAAGTATGTAGTTGCTTTGGTTTATTCTTGTTTTGAGATCTGGCCCATGGAGGAGGAGTGTCTGTCTCTAGTTGTAGAGTCACCTGATCTTCCATGTTGTCCTTGAGGGCCTGGCCCTGTCTGACTGCCTGTAATATTTTTATCTAATTCAGCTGCCTACAACAAGATCAGAAGCCCGGCCTTGCGATGACTCTGCAGGAGGCCATGGGCAGCATGTCAGACACGAGGTGGCGCACGCACCGCTGAGGCTGGACACAGTAGGAGGCGTCTTCCTCCTGGGCCACTGGGCAGAGAGGCGGGCGAGTTGCAGTCTCATTTCAGTGGAAGTTCAGGAGTTGGAACGAGAACAAAAGGAGCACTGGCCAAACCCCGCTGCGTTCCTGGCGCCCAGCGTGTCCCCAGGGCCTTCCACAGGCAGGAATCTTCCTCCTTTTGAAGATAAGGACATGGAAGCTCCAAGAGGGGAGGACGGCAGGCTCAAGGTCGCTGAGGTAGATGCAAGCAGCAGGTGCAAGGTCTGAGCTGAAGTTATCCTGGCGTAGCCAGCAGGACACGGGGCCGCAGGGGAATGGGGGTGCTGGGAACCCGGCCAAGCGGCACATCCTACAGAGAATTTGCACGGTATCCTCAGGGAAGACTGCAACTCAGCAGCCCAGGGGCTACACTGCGGGTGCGACCAGTCTTTAAAAAAAAAAAAAATCACTTAACACATGTATTTATGGAAATATGATTCACATACTATGAATTTAATCAATGTAAAGTATGCAAGTAATTCATTGATTTTGGTGCACTTGCAAATGGACACCTCCCACCATGAACTGTTAGAATAGTTCATCCCCAGGGCAGGCAACTAGGTTGGTGGTCCAAGCATCTGCCTGACAAGCTCAAGGACTCAGGTTCAGTTCCCAGTACTGGGACGTCGTGCGAAACCCAAGCAATGCTGACCATCAAAACTGGGCATGATGTCACATGCCTGTAATGCCAGCACTACAGGCGAGACAGGAGGATCCCTACGAGTGTGAGCCGCATAGCGAAACCCTGTATCAAATGAATAAATTAAAAATTTAAACATAATTAAGATTATTTCACCCCCATGAAAGGAAACCCCGTAGCCGCTTCGCAAGCCTCATTTAAATAAATTAGGGATAAGGCCCCTCCTTCCCCTCCTGCTCCTGGGATACCCAGGCAGTGGCGTCCAATCTGCGCTGCGTGTCCAGCTCTGCTGGTGTGGCGACATATATCAGTGTATTATTTCTTTTTATTATGAGTAATATTCCATTCAGCAGACACGCCCAGTTGTACCCATCCACTTATTAGCTCAGGGTTGTTCGCACCATCTGGAAATCATGCGACTACGGACGTTCACGCACGTGCTCACGCTCACGGAAGTCCTCATTTCCCTGGGTGCGCAGCGAGCAGAATCGCTGGACAGCTCTACTCGACACTGTGGACTGCCACCGTGTCCCAAAGTGGCTGCAACATTCTATATTCGCAGCAATGGGGGCTCCACTTGTCACTGACTCGAGCGCCTATCTTCCTGACCCAAGACACCCTAGCATCTGTGCGAAATGATTTCTCACTGTGCGTTTGATTTGTAATGATAATGACATTAGGCTAATGGTATTAGGTATCTTTTTATGTTTGGGCCATTTACATGTCTTATTTGAAGAGATAGCTAATCACGTTTTTACCCATTTCACATTAACTGGTTTTGTATTAAGTTGTAAGCGCTCTTCATACAACCTCAGATAGACTGTAAATGTCTTGTCTCCGGCAGGTTGTCTTTACTTTGCTGATGACATCATTTTTGTGACAAATTTTTAAATTTTCACACAAATAGCTTTTTTTCTGTTTCATACATTAGAATTTCCCACTTCTGCACTGCATGTATTCGCCACACACTGGCTGTAGAGATCAGTGGGCTTTGTGGATCAAAAGGAGCAGAAGCAGCGTCTGGAGGCTGAGGGCTACAGCGGCCACTCTCCTCCCAGCGACCAGCCTTCCGGGCCAGCTACTGGGCATCTGAGCCTCATTTAAATAAGCTAGGGACTTTTGCAAAGGCCCCTCCTTCCCAGTGGTTTGGGAAGGTTGAGGCCCTTGTGTTGATGCGCGTGGCCAGAATGCAGGGGGTGCACAGAAGCCTTATCCACTCTGACGCATCCTGTGACCCCAGCACACAGCCTTCAATGCCTACAACAAACTTGATGATAAACGAACATTCTCGCAGTACTGCATTTTATTAAATATTTCCAAATATTTGAAAGGCTTAGCTAGACCATTTCCCAATAAGAATGGGTCCTTAGTTTCTTCTTTGCTCTTTGCATTATCTCATTTAATCAGTGAAAGAACGAGATACAGAGGCTCCTATCCTGTTACAGGCAGCCTAAGCATATCACTGAAATGAGGAGAATCTTCTAGATTAGGACATGCTGGCCAGACCTGAAAGTACAAAGGCCCACAGACCTGTGGGGCAACTCAGCAGTCACCCACTGCCCGGCAGCTCTTGCTCTACCTGGGCTCCACTGACCTCGACGGCTGTCACTCTGGTGAGGTCTGAGACCCCCTCGCCAGCCCCCCTGTGGTAAACAACAAGTTCCCAAGCATGGTAGAAAGTTACTGCCCTTGGGGAAGCAGAACCGGTGGACATGTCCTCCTCCCACCAGGTCCTGTCCCCCACCCAGCTGGCTTCCCCAGGGCCGGGGCAGGGGCTGCCAAGTATCTCGTAAGATAACCCCAGGAGATGGAGCCCTCAGCGCCCCACTCAGGGGTGTAACCCTGGTTAGTTCTTCTTGTCTCTCTTGGGTAGCTTCTCTGGGACCATCTGCCATGGCTTCCAGGAGCCCAGGCTGGGACAGGAGGCCCCTGAGTGTGATCCCTATTCTCTTCACCAACTCTTGTGTGATGGCCATAGGAGGGAGAGGGAGGCAGGAGCAGGGAGCGAGAGAGACAGTGCCAGGTGGAGACTAGAGGAATTTGGACCAAGACAGCTGTAGGGACACTCAGGGAGCCAGTCGTGTACCCTTGCCGGTCCTGCCCTCTGACAATTCCACACTGGTGGCTGGGCAGTCACTTACTTTCTTCCCTCTCATCTGTCCACTGTGGCTAATGTCAACCCTGAGGTCACAGGTTTTCAAAGTGCATTCAGTGTGCTATTATCTAGGAAACGCCTAGAGCAGGTCATAGGCATTACCATGTGTGTATTAAGCATGCAAGCCTACACACAACTTTCCACATGAGAGAGCTTCCTCGGGAAGACCAGGGCTTCCACTGGGCCATGTTTTTTTTGTTTTGTTTTGTTTTGTTTTTTGTCTTTTTGAGACAGGGTCTCGCTATGCAGTTCAGGCTGGCCTTGAGCTCACTTTAGTAGCTCAGGCTGGTCTCGAACTCACACCGATCCTCCTGCCTGAGCCTCCCGAGTGCTGGGATTACAGAGGTGAGCCACCACGCCTGGCTTGTTTGTTTTTTAATGAAACATAAAAAGATGGAATGACAGCCTTCCAGAATCTAGTTTCTATCACAATCATGAGTCCAACACCTTGTGCCTGAGGAATGGGCTTAAAATTTGGATAGATGAGTCAGGCATACAGTTGTAGGCCTGTAATCCCAGCATCCTGAGAGGCTGAGGCAGAAGGATCACAAGTCTGAGCACAGCCTGGGCAATGTAGCAACTTAGCAAAATACTGTCTCAAAATTTAAAAGATTAAAATTAGGAAGAGGCTGAGGACAAAGCTCAGAGTGAAAGTTCGGGGCTCAGTTTCCCATGGCACGTGTATCAGGGGTGCGGCCATCAGTCCTCACAACAGCTCCACGGGGTTGGGGAGACTTTGTGTGGCACCACTGTGAACACAAAAGTGCTTTGGGGAGGTTTTTGTTATCTTTTTCAGTATGCTATCTCTGTGTTATCATAAAGTCCTTCATATTTTATTAAAGAAACAATTGCAGAAAATAAACAATATATGGTTTGTCACCTTCACACAACAGCAGCAAGGGAAGAATTTCAGGGCCTTGAAATTTCTCCCATAGACTGGGAGGAGGGACAGGAAGAGAGGTCATGGAGTGTGGGGACAGATAGGGACAGACAGTCACACACCCACATCAGTCCCCGTCACAGGGTGTGTTTCTGCTGCGTTCCCTTGCTCCGGTCCAAGTTCATGGTATTTGCTGCGAGTGGTTTCTTTTCTTTTGCATTTTGAAACTTTCTTTTATTCAAGACTTGTTGCAGTGAAGAATTTTTAAATATCATTAAGTTCTATTTACTATACAATATCCAGGGGCTGGGGAGATAGCTCCGTGGCACAAGTGCCCGCCTGGCAAATGCAAGGTCATGAGTTTGAACCCTGGTCCCCCAAAACAAAAACAAACAAAGAAATAAACAAAAAATACAATATCCATCTATCTCCAAATACGGGGTACATTCCATAGTAGAGAAATAATTTTAATGTGTAAAATAGTCCTGGTTTTTACCATAAGATTTGGACAAAATGCAAAACATCCTTGCAATAAAACTGACAGTGTAACTTACATAGCTTATGGGATTTCAAAAATGTCTCCTTAAAATAATGACAATAGTCATGAACTAGACAGCTAGGAAAGAACACCATGCCAATAGACAACACGGCTTCCTCCTGCCAAGTGACCACCAGCTAATAACAGTGACACAGGACGCATAAGGAAGCCGAGTATGATCTCTGGGAGGAATGACGAGAGAAGACACTTCATAAACAGACCTCTCCCAAAGTCCCGAAGACCTTTTGAAAGGATCACAATCTCAGAGATCATCTCTGTGACATGTCCAGGGACTCCTCTATATTGTAATCCCTCCTCAACTATAAATACAAACCGGCTGTAGAAGACACGCTTGCAGGACTGTGATGCTCTCAGGCCGGCACCTCTCTGCTATCACACTTGGCGGCCAATGGCCTTTGGACAGAGGCTCAACATGTGTTAAGCCAAGGCAGAGATTCGGACTTGGGGACTCCACAGTAGCACCTGCCGGTGGCCTGCTATCAGTGCCACTACTTACAGATGCTGGTGGGACGCACTTTGGCCTCCTGCCTTCAGCTAAGGTCTCTGTAAGAGTCTCCTAGTGGCCTCCACAGAAGGATGTGAGGACTGAGATTCTGATTTGGTTGTAGCTGGAGGAGACTACTTCAGTCACCAAACATTACATTTCTTCTCTTTTTCTCCTGGGGATTTTACCTTCACTCGTTTCTTTTTATTCTCCCTTACCGTGCTTTTTCTCATAGTGAATTCTTCCTCATTATCTGCACTCTCATCACAATCGGAATCCTTTTCGGAGTCTTCTCCAGTGTCCCGTCTGGCTCGGCGTCCCTGGCGCTGCAGCTGAAGCACCTCCAGGGGGCCTCACTGCCTCCAGGGGGCCTCACTGCCTGCTGAAGCACCTCCAGGGGGCCTCACTTCAGCTTCAGGCGTTCTTTAGCCTTCCTCTGTGACCCGATCTGGATCTAAACGGTCACCAGCTACGCTGCAGGTAGAGATATGCAGAGGCCTATTCATATTTCTGCTTTATGACTGCCCTGTTTTTCAATGCTTCTGTCCTGAGACCTGTGCACGCCCCTGGTGACTGGTGGGTGCTCCTTCACTGATAACGCTAGAGCTGCCTCTGTGCCTCTCCAGAAGTGCTTGTCATCTCAGGCCACCCTTCCGTTAGGGGTGTTCTCTTATAGTGCGATATCTTCTTTCGCGACCGTCTTCAAAGCAGGTTTTGGTCTGTCTTGTTTTAACTCTCTTGGTGTTGTTCTACATTCCTTGTTTGCAGGAATAAAGTCATCATTGCTACCAGCATCCTCCAGCTGTGAGTGAGCGACTGGTTTCTCAGTTCTCACAGACCGCACCAGGGTCCCCTTCGAGAGTGTGGATCTGCACGTGTCAAGGTTCTTGTCCACACTGGTGGAGTGTTGCCAATTGCCCCCTAAAAACGGACCTCTGCGAGTGGTTTCAGCACTGTCATACTGTCCCAGAGAGTGACACTGGCATGTCTTTTGCCTTAGTGTCACAGGGCTGCACATTGCTCACGGGAACTGATAGCTGAGTCATTTCTTCTTCACACCAAGCCCTGCCATCCTCAGGTTCCAAGTGCCATCATTCCATTTCTATGGACAGCTCACGCAGCCCTCATTGAGACCACAGAACGTGGCAGTCTTTCCATGTGGCAGAGGTCACGCTGGGCTTGCACTGCAGGAGCCATGCCATCCAGAGTGGATGAATGTGCTATCCTATTTAGATTGTGTTTAAGCATCTTTATGAGGCCCTCTTGTTGGCATTGATACCTGTCTCGGTTACTTTTCTCTCACTGCTGGGACAAAATACCCAACACCCCAAATTCAGGCAGGAAAGGTTTATTTAGCTCTCAGTTAGTGGAGGTTTCAGTCCATACTCAGCTGGCTCTAAGGCGGAGTGGTACATAGCAAGCAGCAGCCGTGCCCTGTGGCAGAAAACAGTAAAAAGCCAAGGAGGGGCAGCAGCCGGGGGGCCAGCAAGCCCCTCTCTCCTCCTTACATCTGTATGCAGGTTATCTGCCCCTGGATGGGTGTAGCACGCACACCCATAATTCCAGCATTGAATCAAGAATTAATTGCAGACTCCAGAAGCTGTCCCATGACTGTATGAGACTTTGGGGGGACTAGACACAAACCATAACAACACCCCTCCGTAAAAATAAGGGAGACGGCCTGTTCTCCTGTGCATCATCACCGTCAGAATATAGAGGCTAAAGAGATGCTTCTAGCACCGCCTGCCCTGCTCCTACAAGGGGCAACACTCGGCCTGCTAAGCGCGGGGACAACATGGAGCTTGGGAGATGTGATGGTTGGCACACTGTGTACATCTGAGTAGTTTAGAAGCTTAAGCAGCAGGGAGCCAGGATCCTTACACTGAAAACACCCTAGGTTGAGGAAGAAGAGGGCAGGGAGAGGCGTGCTGGGGCATCTGGTTTACAGTATATGGGACCACCCCACTGTTTGCTCTTGTTGCTCTTGCTATCTTCTGTTCCCCTGACCTATTGCTCAGTCACCCTGCTACCCTGCCTGGAAGGCAGCTGATTATGAACTAAATCCTCCACAAACCCCGAGTTAAGCAAACCTTCCCTTCCTCAATTTAGTGTGTTGAGTATTTTGTCTCAGCAATGTGTTACTCAACCAGTAAGCACCGGTGCCATGCAGGGGCTCTGTGCTGGGCACCAGGTGGGCAGTGGGCAGTGGGCAGAGAGGGAGGCAAGGACACGGACTCTGTGTCCACGCATACAGAATGAGTGCTAACCTGCGGCCATATGTGGGGTGTCACGGCAGGGGGGAGATGGCAGTGCGGCAGAGGCTGAGAGCCATTTCTAGGAGGGACAGAGAGCGGGCTGGGGCTCCAGCACAGGTGGTCACTGTTGGCTGGACAAGGTGGCAAGGAGGAAAGGAAGGCACAGATGGGTGGAGGCGGAAGGGCACCAGGACGAGCAGGCTTCGCAGGAGTTCGCCATTGCTAAGCATCCCCAGTGTTGGGAGCAGAAGGGAAAAGGAACAGGACCGGGGATGGGGAGTCAAGGCCACCCGGAAAGGTCTGAAGAGCTGTCACCTCTGCTTCTCAGAGGACAGGGAGTTGTGGCAGCGTATGCTGAGCGGCCAGCTCATGTCCAGCTGCTCTGCTGCTGCTGCTGTCCATCTCCTTCCTCCTCCTCCTCCTCCCTTCTTCTCTTTCCTCTTCCTCCTTCCTCCTCATCAAATGACCTTTCTGGATTATATCATATTAATTGATTTATTTGTTTTGTACAGAGACTGTCGTATCATAGTTTGCTTTGGACAGGACTCCTGTGTTTGCAGTCCCAATTCTGCACATGATCCTGTACCCCAGAGGCACCCTAACTGAAGGTGACCATCAGCGCCACGGACCACGAGGTCAGTGTGCTGTCCACTACCTCCTCACGGCCCGCAGTCCACACCAGGGAGCATCAGCCACTGGAGCAGGCCAGGGAAGGGACAGGCCGCAAGCCCAAGGCTCTGCTCTGCATGCTGGGCATGTCTGTTTTACTCTGAGCTTGCTATAGCCAGGAAATTTTACTTATGAGAGACAAAAGCTAATCCTAGTTCAACTGCAAGGAGAAGGAAAGGAATGCAGTGGACAGATGTAGTTCTGCGGAGACAGTAGTCCCTCCCTCACTATTTCACAGTTAGACTTTCACAGACGCACTGTTTCTCGGGTTTTCAAAAAACATAAACCTATATTATTTATCATGGAATTTTCACTACATCGCTGGATTTTGCAATACCATACAATATGCATATCCTGCTAAAATTACATAGGTTTATGAGTTTAGAAAATGGTTAAGAATACTGTGTTTTTGAGCCAGGAGTGGTGGCTCATGCCTGTAATCCCAGCACTCGGGAGGCTGAGGCAGGAGGATCGATGCAAGTTCGAGACCAGCCTGGGCTACAAAAGTGAGCTCAAGGCCAGCCTAAACTGCATAGCGAGACCCTGTCTCAAAAAGATTAAAAAAAAAAAAAAAAAAGAATACTGTGTTTTTAAAATGTAGGAAAGGTTTATTAGAGTATCAAAAGGGTTTGTAGAGCCTTAAAATATATAAAAATATTAAAATAAATATGATGTCACTACTTCACTGATTCTCACTTATGGAAGGGTATCTGGAACATAACCACTGTGATAAGTGAGGGACCTCTGCATAGCTGAAAGAAAAGTTCAGTAGGGATGGGGAGATAGCGCAGTGGTCTAAGTGTATTCCTGGCAAGCACAAGGACCTGGGTTCAACCCCTGGTATCACATACTCTGCCAGTCCTGGAAACCCAGCTGGGCCAAGCTGGCCCAAAACCAGGTGTGGTGATGTACGCTGTTATCCCAGTGCTGTGGAGGCTGAGACAAGAGGATCACTGCAGCTCTGAACTGCACAGCAAGACCCTGTAGCAAACAACAACAAAAAGTTGAGCAACCAGGTCTTAGTAATCAAACGACGTCACGGTAACTGACAAAAACGTAGTAAGTAATAGGGCCAGCAGTATAGCTCAGTGGACTAAGTGCTTGCTTAAGCAAATGAAGGGGCTCTGGTTTGATGCCTGGCACTGCATGCCATGCCAGCCCCAGCCCCAGAAGCACTGAGCGGGTGACAGAGTCCAGATGTGGCGGTGCACACCTGTCACCCCAGCATTAGGAAGGAAGAAATCGGGAGGATCACTATGAATTTGAGCTGCATGGTGAGACCCTGTAACAAATAAATAAATAAATAAATAAATAAATAAAAAGGTAACACATAAGACTTTCTTGAGGGCCAGCCATTATCCTAAGTCTTACGTGTTAAGTTGGCCCTCATAATGATGTCATAGGAGATGCAGTCAAGATTCCACTTGTGCAGATGAGGAAACTGAAACTAGAAAAGTTAGATAAGGAACCCAAGGCCACACAGCAGGGAAATACCCGAGCTGGATCTGAACACGCAGATCCTGTCTTCTCACTCTGGGCTGCTTACTGTGCTCCCCTCAGCACAGGCAGGAAAAGCGCAAGGCCAGTGAGGGTCTAGAGAAGGAGAGAGAAAGTGCAGTTTCTTCCAGTAAGGGTCGTACATGGCAGGCAGGCGTGGCTGAGGAGTCCGCGGTAACAAAGAAAGGGCAGTGTCCCCTGCCTGCTAAGCCTTCTGAGTCCTCTGGGGCAGAGACAGTCCTTCACCAGAACAGGCCCAAGAAGACCCTACGCTGGAGTAATACGGAGAGACAAACAGAAAA
Source organism: Myocastor coypus (assembly GCA_004027025.1). Classification (NCBI taxonomy): domain Eukaryota; kingdom Metazoa; phylum Chordata; class Mammalia; order Rodentia; family Myocastoridae; genus Myocastor; species Myocastor coypus. The sequence continues at coordinate 30,519 of PVJA010012609.1, read as the reverse complement.
ATAAAACTAGCATTACAAAGAGAAAGAATTCTCCCAGAACCTCTCATTTTTATCTGAATAAGCAATGAAAGAGATTGATGTGGGCCTGCAAGATGGCTCAGAGCTCTAAAGCACCTGCTGAGGCAAGCTTAGGCAACCGCAGGGACCGTGGTTCCATTCCTGGCACCACACACTGCACCAGTCCCACCCCAGGGCAGGCTGAGCTGGCCATAATATATAATATATAATATATAATATATAATATATAATATATAATATATAATATATAATATATAATATATAATATATAATACATAATATATGATATATAACATATAATATATAACATATAATATATAACATATAATATATAATAAATATATAATATGTAACATATAACATATAATATAATGTATAATGTATAATATATAATATAATATATAATATATAATACATAATATATAACATAAATATAAATATAACATAAATTTATATACATAAATTAAAAAACATTATGTCAGTATATATTTAAATGCATATCAGTACATTATCTGTGAGGCAGCTTTTGTTACAGAATGAAGTAGCTAAGTTTAAGTATATTATGAAAATGACTGAGATCATTTTCCATAGGGCTTTGGATCCACCTTATGCATCCACTTAAACATATGCTTAACCATTTCCTAGAAGTCTCTTGCTGAATATAGCAATAAACCTAAATACCTTTAAACAAGGAGACCAAGTGACAGATTCATTAAACCCCTCCCACTGTTTAAACTATGGTAAGTTGAAGTACTCAAAGTATTAGGCAGTGAGTCAATTTACAGAATGCCTTTCAGATTCTTTTAAACAATTAAATATAATAAGTTTTATAATTTTCAGTAAGTTTTCTTAGTGGCAAATTAAGTCTAAACTAACAATTATTTGAGGTATATTGAAATTATCATTGTAAGACCAATCTATCTTTAATACTTCAAATGATTTTTTTTTATTATACAGTATGCAAATATCAAGCATTGGCTGTTTTTCACTGTGGTTACATATCTGTAATTTACATTCCTCCCCCTGTAAGTAATTCTTATATTTGCCACAGTAGGAACTTGGTACTAAATAAGCACATAGAATTTAATACCCTGGGGAACTTCACCCTGACCTCATAAGCCCCAGAGAGGTCCGTCCAGAGCCCTGGGGCTCATGCCAAAGGGCGATGTTTATTTCATCACTGTTGGGACCTTCTCTCTACTTACTATCACAACAGAAAGCTATAGGTCCACGTCTTACAGATGGCACTAGTGTTTGCATACTCGGCCCTGATCTATTTTTGGAGTCCTAACCCCTGTACCTGAAACCACAGCCTGCTGATCCTTCTCAAACCCCCAGTGCCAATGCACCCCTGTTCCCAGAATAAGAGCCACATTTGTCGGCATCCCACTAAGCTAGGCAATGAGGAGTGGCTGAGAAAGCGCTGTGCTGTGGGACCTGTAGCCAGGGAGCTGACAAGTAAGCAGCGCACTCTTTGGGTTTCTCAATGTCCACCCTGAAGTTGGTGGCTGGAGCCCAAGCAGCCAGCGTGCACCAGGAGGCTAACGTGGGAGTAGCTGCAGGCTTACTGTCTACTGCTGCGCCCTGCACCCCGACACTGTGCAGTACCAGCCTTGCTCTCGGCACTTGTGAAGGGGAAAGTTGAACTTCTACACCATGAGGTCCTGATTCGGTATTTCTGCAAGGCAATTTGATTCTATCTGCTGCTGATACCATCTGCAGATTGGCATAAATGAAGTTCTGAACACGTTACCACCAGCAGCATCGGCACCAGCACCAGCACCACCACTTTTCACAGCCAGCTGTCTCACTGCCTAGCAGAAGTCAGCCTTTTCTGGCTAGGCAAATGGCTTCGTCAAATTAGCACCTACAATTGGTGGCAGGATGTCACACCCTACTTCAAACTGAGGGCACAGCTCCCAATGCAAGATAGATTTTGTCACCTCCAAAACCATCAAATGTAGGAAACCAAAATTAACTTACCTTTTACATGAGTCTGTCGTGTAAAACATGTATGTCAACAACACTAATGTTTCTCAGAAGTCAATACACATAAAATAGCACATGGTGATTTAGTGAGCACCTAGGATGTGTCACAAGCTGGATTTAACCTCTGAGGCGGCACTGAAGTTTAATCTTCTCTTCGTTTTCATCGTCGCGGCAAAGAAACCAAGGCAAAACATCTTCCCAGAGCTTGCATGATGATACCAACCCCCAAATCACAAAGCGACAGGGGCACTCCTTCAAGTGGGGAAGGGTCGTGTAGTTTTAATTATTATCAAAACAAAAAACAAGCTGGGCGTGGTAGCACACACCTGTAATCCCAGCACTCGGGAGGCTAAGGCAGGAGGATTGATGTGAGTTCGAGACCATCCTGGGCTACAGAAGTGAGCTCAAGGCTAGCCTGAGCTGCATAGCGAGACCCTGTCTCGAAAAGACAATAAATAAATAAATAAATAAATAAATAAATAAATAAATAATACTGTGGACTTAGCCTTAAGGAAAGGTAAGCCATGAACATGCAAAAAATACAGGCTCAACATATATGGAAGTAATTTTTATTCTAATATACGTGGAAACTTCATATGTCAAATTTGGATATTTATGCATTGATTCAATGGGAAAAATTAACTGACTCTCTTTGGCAAAACCCAACAAAACAAAACAAACAAAAATGAGTTAACACAGAACAGACTGGGTGCAAAATCTATCTTCCCACTCCAACATTAGAGTTATCCCACAGGTCCATGTGGTTAGAGAGCATTACAAAACTTCCCCAGAGAAGAGAGGTTGGCCTGGGAAAGCCCTGACACTCGGCAGCTCCTAAACGATGCAATTAGCACTCTCATTTATTAAACATTTTGAGAGACATTGACAAGTATAATACACATAGGAAAGATACTCCAATTAGTAACGAACACCGTTCATTGAATGCTCGCTAAGTATCTGGCACTGACCTGGTAAGTGTTATATATGTAAGCTTTCTCCTTAAGCGGAGAGAACCACGGTGCCCACTTGGTGGATGGAACCCTGTAAGACAGGGGTACGTCAAGCTGTTGTCCCAAGCACATGCAGCTACCTGGGGACACACATCTGCCCAGGCCCTCTGCTATTTCTTGCCTACAGCAGGGCCCATACTTAGTTCTCACTATCTGACCCATTGCTCAGTTTCCAACAATAAAGTGATTGGAGGATTTTGCTTGTTTTTAATTAATTACATTTATTGGTACATTTTAGATATACCTAACGATCACTTTCATCATGAGGAATTTGTACCTGTACATGATATGTCTTGATTTTTTTTTAAATCTGTATTCTGCTCTCCTCCATTCAATCCTTCTTCCCTTCCTCATTTACAAAACTACCTTTTCATTTTTCCTTTTCCCTTCCTTTCTTTCCCCCTCCCCCATGCCTAGCTCCCCTTCCTGTTTGAACATTTTTTTCCTCTTTCACAACATCTGTTACATACTTTGATCCTTAGTGATATGCGGTATCTCTGTGTATCCACTTTATTTTTTTTTTATTTTTTTTTCTTGTTTCAGAACCTTTACTTGTTTATTCACTCATTTTTATGGCCGGCTCAGCCCACCCCGAGGGTAGGGCTGGTGCAGCATGTGGTGCCGGGGATCGAACCGTGGTCCCTGAAGCCGCCCAAGCTTTCCAAGCAGATGCTTTAGACCACTGAGCCATCCCGCCGGGCCCCTGTGTGTCCACCTTATTTCACTTAAGATTATGATCTCAAGGTGTATGCTTTGGTATAATGCTTTTAATTCTTTGGAGAATATACCAAGAAAAGGAATAGCTGACTCAAAAGAAACCTCCACTTTTAGTTTTTTAAGGAATCTCCACATTTATTTCCACAGTGGTTGCACTAGTTCAGTCTCATCAGCAGTTAAACACTGTTCATTTTACCCAATCCCCTTCAGCATTTGTTATTGGTTTACTTCTTGATAATAACCCTCTAGAGTGAGACAAAGGCAAGGAGCAGGTATTGCAATCCTTGACTTGAACTTATACTAAAAAGTTACTATGATGAAAACATCATGGTATTGTTTTTTGTTTAAAAAAAAAACGCAGAACAGAAGATCAGTGGAACAGATTAGAAGATGCAGAAACAACTCAAGACATAGTCACCCTCCTCCCTACCTTTGACAAACAAGTCAAAACTAGCTTTCCATCTTCTAAAGATTAAAACTTGACCCCCCCCCAAAAAAAATAAACTTGACCCCTATGTTTTACCATGCACTAAACTAAAATAAAAATGGATCAAAGATCTAAATATTAAAACGGAAACACTGCATTTGCTGGAAGACAGTACAGAGAGAATTCCTAAAGACATAGGTGTAGGCAAAGGCTTTATGAATAAAACCACACTCACACAGGAACTAGTACAACAGCTGGATCTCATCTTACTAAAAGGCTCTTGTACACCAATCGCAGAGGCAACTCACAGTATAGGAAAAATGCTTACCAGCTGTTCCTCAGTCAAGGACTACTATCTAGAATACATTAACAAACAACTAAAAAAACGGGGAATAAAAGACTTCACAGATTTAAAGACCAATCCAAAAGTGGGCATCTCATATGAATACACACTTCTCAGGTGAAGAAGGCATAAACAGCAAATAAACGCATGAGAAAATGTACAACCTCACCGATCATTTGAGATAAGCAAATTAAAACAACATTGAGATTCCAAGTGTGGTTTTTAAGGTGTGTTTGCTTTTAAATATATTCAGACTGGCCTGGCAGGATGGCTCAGTGGTCTAAAGTATCTGCTTAGGAAAGCTTAGATGGCTGTAGGGACCGCAGTTCGATCCCTGGTACCACATGTTGCGCCAGCCCTGCCCTCAGGGCAGGCTGAGCCGGCCACAAAAATAAATAAATAAACAAACAAAAGTTCTGAAACAACAAAAAAATAAATAAATAAAAATATATATTCAGACTATGACGCAAAAGACAGCCTCACAGTTATAAGAGTAATGGTAGTGATACTATGATCTCAGGCAGATTTTAAACCCAGCAATTGAATTTGGGCTTTTTTGATTATTCCTAAGTAGATTCCTTGATGAAAAATTCGCCAGCTGCAAAGACTCTTGCAGATCACCTAAGCAAAGAGTTTTAGTCTTGGAATTCTGTCCTTAGACTCATCATGCAGTGGGAGCAGAAGCTCACCAGATGTTCCGCTGGCTCTGTCCTTTAGCTTTGACCCTGCCAGGGCCGTGCTTCTCCTCCGTGTCATAGCTCTGGGTAGCAGACATGGACCCCCATCTTGAAGACTCTGTATCCCCACCATCCAGCCCTGCACCAGGCACTGAGCAGACGTTCAATGGCTAGCTGCAAAATCCGTTGCTACCCATGGGTATCCTATGTGGAGCTCCTTGCATCCCACAGAACACAGTTTGAAAACCCTGCTTGAATTTAATCTCCTAATTATACACTCAAAACTAACATCTCTAAATATGGTCAACCCAATCTTGCAGCCAGAGAACAGCTGCAACTTGTTTTAAAAAGTCAGAATCCTGAGCCCAGCACAGGTCCAGACTCAGGACTCTCTGGGTGAGGGCCCAGGGGGTTATATTTAGAATAAACCTCCTGAAGTCATTCTTGTGTGCTTAAAGTTGAGAAGCAGGACTCTGAGGGTTCCTTGCCTGATACCAAGAGGTATTTAGAGGCTCAGAGAACTGAGATTTTCTTCTGCTTGGGCCAGATCAAAGATCCACTGCCTGCAGAGGTGGTACCTACAGAGAGAGCTGTGCTTCAGTAAATGATTTATTCCATAGCCTTTTCTGTGGGCTTCCTCCCAGGCTCTTTGCATTTCCCACAATATCCCGAGACTATTTCACTCACACTGGGCTTCCATCACCTGTTGGCTGTGAATTTAGTCAGCTACTTGATCCTGAAAGTGCCTGAAAGCCTGTGGCTTTCTTTAAACATGCCACAAACTCTTTTCCACTCCTACTGTGAGTATCCACTTACTCAACCAACTATAGTTCAAAAATACCTGAAAAAAATTGCATCTGTTCTAAAGTAGATCATTCCCAAACAATGCAGCATAACTATGATCGTAGTGTTTATATTGCCTTAGGTTGCTCCATTTCATATAAGGGACTTGAGCCCTGGCAATAGCCAAGCAGGTATCCTGGAATCAACTGCTATGGAGAATAAGGAATAACCATAGGGTCAAGTGATGCTATGATACTTCTGAAGCTAACTTTTAGAAGTCATGTGCCCTCTACATCTTTCTGTTGGGACACTCTCTCAGAATCAAGATGTCAGGCCCTAAGAGACTCAGCCTCAAGCAGAGTCACACAGAAGCGCTCTGGTGGACAGAACCCATGGTGCACAGCCTTTGCTTCAGCCCTACCCCGAACTGACAGTGCTGAATGAAGAGGTGTCAAACCCCTCAGTAATCTTCAGCTTTCAGTTTTCTCCAAATGCTGGAGCTCAGACAAACCACCGTGCTGGGCTCTGTCCAAATCCTTGACCCACGGAACCCATGACTATAAGGAAATAACTGTCTTATGTGTCTAATTTTGGAATGGTTGGTATTTGAGATGGGTAACTAGAAATAAACTACAACTGAATGTTCCACAAAAACCTGAAATGTAACCTACAGAAATAGCTGTCGTTTCTAGCCTTTCCTCCGGGAGGTGCCACATGTGGAAGACTTTCACTGTCAACCCAGTGTCAGTTGGGTTGTAGTCACAGACTCAGTATTGTCATATGTTTTCTTTCACGAGACCTCCCACTGATATTGACTCCATTGCTCACAGGGCTCAAGACCCCTCAAATTTCTAACTTTTGTCATTCTAGGCAGTGAGTGGATTTAACAGCAAAATGAAGCACAACAACAAAGTGATTCTGTCACAGAAAAATGCAAGAGTTGGACCATGGGACGTTACTAGCAATGCTTCCATCTGCTGTGCTGGGAAACAGAAGTACAGGGCAGCCCTCTTCAGCACCATGCCCAGTCCATGTCACCATGTCTGGAGCATGTCTACTCCCTAGGTTTCTCCTAGACCCGTTCTTTTGGCTCGTCCCTGCATCTCATGGATGATTTAAATCATTGGAAAGCTTTTCCACTGCCAAAGCCTGCCATGGAAAACTTTCCAGAGCTCCCATCTGTTCTCAAGTCCCTTGACTTCATGAGTGCTGTGGGATTTGAAGACACACACTTAGTTCACAGTGAGAGGCTGGGGGACCGGATTCTGGAAGCGGACCCTGAGACAGTGTCAGATGACATGTCGGCGTCACCCTAACCGAGAAATGACCAATCCCTGAGCAGCTGGGAGCTCTCTGAGGATGGGAACTGGGGCATACGCACGTACCTTCAGGTCCCTAGCACTAGGTACAGTACCTGGTGCATGTCGGGCATTGTTCAAATTTATTAGATGAAAGGAGTGATACCTCTTCTTCGGGATCTTGACATACTAAGGAAAAATGATTTCATAAGCAAGCAGCTGCAGGAGTAAGGTAGTACCAGATCCTAAGAGAGGCAGGGCTCACATACGCAAAGGTGAGACATACACAGGGACCCTAGTGCATCATGGGAACCAGCCAGAGGTGGGTGCTTGCCAAGTTCCTCTGTGGCACAGAGTGGGCTCAGATTTGTAACCCTTCTGCCTCAGCCTCCTAAAGTGCTGGAATCACAGATGTGCATCACCGTGCCTGACTCGGGGCTTATTGTAGAACATTTTTTTTCTAGAAAGTTCAAGCATATTTGTGTCTTTATCTTGGTGGTCCAAATAGGAATTAAAACTCACTCCCAAGCCAGTTTCTGGTAAATAGATTAGGGTAGTCACGAGTGACTCCAACTAAGGAGCTAGCTTAGCGTGGACCTGGGTCCCCTGTATGTTAGGAATGTATGCTGTGTGCGAATTCTGCCAACTATTTCTGCTCACTCTAGGGCCTGCCAAGATCCTCAGGCAGAGGCTCTTAAGGCTACATGCCTGTGTCTCACTGCAAGATCTCCCCGGTAGCTTTCCTCCTGCGGGGTTACCCAGAGAGTGGAGCCATGCTGCTTGTGGAGTCCAGGCAGGTTGGGTGGGTGACCCATGACCCTGAGGATGAGGCCTGTCAATCAGATTCCTCTCCTCAGAGCCCTAACGTATGGAGTGGATCTATACGGAGAAGCGAAGCCCAGAGAACTGTTACAATGGTTGCCACGGTGGAGAAGGGTCTGGCAACAAAGTAGGCAGAAAATTTTAGGGGTTGCCCCAGGGACCTAGCAGAGAAAGCCTGTGGACAAGGAGAGAACAAGATGTGCAGGACCCTCACACAAACACAGAAACAGATACAGAGACAGCGGTCTGTCCTGCAGCTTCCCAGCTACAGCTTCGGTCTGCACACTGCAGGCTCAGCCTCTTTTTCCTGAGGAAACTTGAACTGTGCACAACCCCAGGAACTAAGGACAGCACTGCCCAAAGCACAAAGCACTGCGGGCCCAGCCCCTCTGCCCTCCTCTCCTCTGGGCCAGGCAGCTGTAGCCTTACGTGAGCAATCACTAGAATGGGATCAGAGCACCCTTCGATCTTGCCAAGGCAGGGGGGTAGGATGCAATCAGCTCCTTAACCCTCATTACTGGGAGCTGGGCTGGAACTCTTAACATGTGGGAGGTGATGGTGAGCACGGAATCAGTGTCAGGGCTCCCTGAGGACCCTCTGCAGGCACTCCTGGCAGTGACTGTCACCAGCTGTTCTCTGGCAGGCTGTGCTGGGAGGCACAGGCAGGCCAGAGAGCAAGGCAGGCACTCAGCTCTGGGTATGCAGCTCTCCCCTGGAAATGCTCCAGGGGTCAGAAGTGCTGCTTGCAGGGACTATCACAACTACACAGAAAAAAAAGGAAGAAAGCAGGAAGATGAAAGGAAGGGAAAGAGGGAGGGAAGGAGGAACGAAACAGGGAAGGAAAGGCGGAAAAGAAGGAAGACGGGGCTAGGGAGAAAAGCCCCGCTTTCCAGGAAGAAACGTGTTCAACCAGAAGGTAAGCAGGACAGGGGCCAGGGAACAAAGACCCACCGGCTGGGAACTGATGGCCTGTGGTTCCTCCTCTTCTATAGAGCAGGAGGCGCTTTCCCAGTATCATTTAACAGGGAGCTTGCAACTGACTGTGGAGTCAACCAGCAGCCCTACCAAGAACCCAGGGATGTAATCAAGCTGAGTGCAAACTGGAGTGTGTGGATGAGCTGGCGATACTTATTTCCCTAGCGAGAACTTCTTTTCAACGAATGTAATAACTAGGACACAGAAATCTTAACATTAGCACGGCAGTTTTCCCTTCCCCTTGCCGGCAACACCACTGCTTTTGCTAATCCATGCAGTATCTGAATCATTGCTGAGGATCCACCAGGCAGCCAGCCTAGGTCCTTGGGCAGCAGTGGGCAATACACAGCATTCTCCTGTCCTCAGTAAGCCTGGCCGCACAGCTAGGGAAGAGGTGCAAATACGGCCTTGGTGGTCCCTGTGAGTTAGGAGGGCTGCCATCCCAGATACGTGGTGCTGAGTCTGAGCAGCACCTCTGGGTGCTAATCCCAGTGACCCAGGCTCCGAGAGCTGCTGGGAGGTCACGTGGGTGCTGGCGCTCCTGCTCCTAGCGCTCGGCCTTCCCTCTCCCCAACAAAGCATTCTGGAGAACTTAAGGTGCAGCAAAGTCTCTCCACAGTTTCAGAACGCACATCGTTTTGTTTGCTTGTTTGTTTGTTTGTTTGTTTCCAGGAAGGGCACAGCCTCTCTAGCATCAAAACTGAAAAGTACTGGTCATCCAAGAGGGCCCAGGGCAGGTCTCTCAAGCTCTTGGGGGTGTGTGAGATAGACCGGCGTGACTCAGCATGGCTGAGAGGTGGCTGGCATATTCCTGTGCTTTCCATTTTGCTCTTTGAATATGTGTACTTCTCCTTCCTTTTGTAATGATTGCTCCCCGACAATCTATTTCTGGTCTCTGAATCTTTCTTCTCCCTGGAGCCTTTCCTAGCACCTCCACCCACCCGATCCTCTAGGGCAAGCCACCTGCCTGAATGGGCAGAGAGACCTACTCTGCAGAGGTCCATACTGAACTTGGACTTAGCACGCAGCCGATGCAAGCCCAGTTCGAGGTCCTCTGCACGCACCAATTCCGATGTCCTTGTTGTTTCAGCCTCCTCTGAGGCGCTGAGAAAGAAAGCAACGCGCAGGGACTCCGAAGCGGCTGGAGTCCACGCACACTGACAGCGTGGCGGAGTTCGCACCTGGGCCGAGCTCCTGCCCCCGCTCCCCGCAGCTCTCCAGCACGGCCGCCCTCCTCCACTGCAAAAGGCACCCCTCCCTCTCCCATTGGAGCAGCGAGAGCTGCCAGAATGAACGGACCTCTGGCACCCTTTTCCGCTTAGCATTCCACTGAAAAGTTGTCGCAACTAGGTAGTCCCATAGAGAGGACTACAGCGGAAAACCCAGGCTTCTCAGAAATGCCTCTTAAATCTAGTATACAGCTTTGAGCCAGCCATCTGCCCTACAGCAAAACCAGTCTCCCTCGCGTTCCCAGAAGAGAGGGAAGCAAACCGATACCAAACCCTGGAGCCAGAGCCTCGGGCTGCTGTAAGGCCGGCCCCAGCCAGCTCTGCGGCCGCGCCTCTGCCTTGGGGTAGGAACTCCAGGGCGGGCTTGAGAGAAGGGCTGACGCTTGGCCTCGCCAGTCCTAGGGCCTGCAGCGCTCCGCTCCGCAACTCCCTAAATCCCACCTGAGTGTCGTGCCCTTAAAAGAAGTCAGTAGCCCTACCCGGTCGCCAGCCGGGGGAGCGCCCCCTCTCTGGGCGCCGGCACAGGCCCTTGCCTGCTCCCTTTTGCTGACCCCACGGAGCTCTTCCCTAAGCCTTGCCCACGGGTGGTGGCAGTTCGCCGCTGAGCGTCGCGGAGCTGTCCCCTAAGAGCTCCTCTTCGGCCGGAGATCCGTCCCCGCGCTGCTACCGCGGCCTCCAGCGTCTCCCCTCCCTGGCCTCAGCCCAACCCGCTGCGGTCCACGTGGCTCGGCGGAGCTATATTCGGCTGGCTGGGAGCCTCAGCCGGGGGAAAGCCGAGCCGAGGCCGGCGGGAGGGGCGGAGGAAGGGGAGGGCCGTGGGCGGAGGCGGTGGCCGGGCTAGCGCCCCGCAGGCCTGCAGAGGAGGCTCCTCCCTGCGGCCCCGCCTCCCGCCCCGCTACTCCGGGAGGAAGATTTCCCGAGACCGCTCCCATCCCCACCCCGCCTCCCGCGTCCTCGGCTCTAGCCTCCGCCCGCGGAGCCCCACTATGCCAGACAGTTTCGACACTTTGCAAAGACAAAGAACCCTCACCCAGAGGGAGGCGAGGAAGGAGGAAGGAGAGAGGGGAGCCCGAGGCTCTGTGAGCCGCGCGGGTGAGTATCCGCTTCCCTCGTACTCCTCCGAGACCCCTCCCTGCCCAAACCCGGGAAACTCCAGCGTGTCTTCAGCCGGTAAGCTCTGAGAGCCTGTCGCGTCTCGGGGTGCGCAGGGGCTGTGTCCGCGCAACTCGGGGCATGGACAGTTTCGCGTGTTCTCCCCGAGTGCAGGGGTGATTGCCCGACCCCGGAACCGACGAGTAGAAAGGAGACCGGGAGGGTGTGACAGTAGAGGTGGGACTGAAGACCCCGCCTCGAGAGGAAGTAAAACCGCTGGGAGACCCCACAACTTGCCGTAGTGACCCCCGGGCCTCCAGGAGAGGAAGGTCCCCAAGAAAGCTGTTGCTCTTTGGTGCTGACCGGAGGAGCCACAGGGAACCTAACAACGGTCCGGGCATTAGTCCCCGGAGCGACCCCAGTGACACTGCATCCGAGACCCGACTGGGTCTCACCAGCCCTGGCCGATGCGGGGCGCTAGCTGCGAGAAGCAGTCTCTTTCGAGTCCACGCAGGGTCTCGGGCTAGGTGGAAACCGCCGGTGGTCTGGACCAGAGGCCACAGGATCCTATCTGTATAGAGTCCCTGATCCCCTGTGAGCAGGCGCAGAGCCGGGAAGAGGCTCTCGGCGCCCGGGACGCCTCCCTTGCGCCGCTTTCTAGAGGAAAAAGTTGGCGTCTGGGACCGGGCAGCGGCAAGCGGTGTGGGAGAAGAGGGGAAGGGTAGGATGGGCGAAGGGAGCGCGGCGGGGTGCAGGGCTGGCACCTCGAAACTCCAAGTCAGTCCCAACCCGTTGGGCGCTGCAGCTGCCAAGAAATAATGTGACAAAAGTTGGCAATTTGTGTGCGTCTCTAGCGAAAGTGACCCGCGCGGGTAGGGTCTACCCCTCCTGGGACCGCACGTTCACCCTAACGGTGGTTCTGAGTGAGGCTACTTGGGTACGGTTCAGCTCGTTCAGAGCTGGGACGGCGGCGCAACTTTCTGCTCAGGGTTTCTCTATCCCTGAGTGTTTGAGCCTGACCTTGTAGGAGGAGGAGCGGCTTAAGTTACGGCAGGGGTTGGGGCAGCGCCCGGGTTGGCGCACACCAGCCGGAGGGCTTTGAAGCGGTCCCCGGAAAGGGCGTCCGGGTCGGCGCAGATCCCAGCTTCTGCTCCCTCTTACGTGAGGGTCCGCGCCGCTCTGCGCCCGCCCCGCTCTGAACTTGGAGGCGCCGGGAAGCGCGCGGGTGGACGAGGTCTGCGCGGGTCACAGCGAGCCTGCAGGAGACATCTGTGACCCTGGAGGAAGGGACAAGCTCGAGTGTCGCATTCGCTGGGCTCTCGCGTGTGTTCCTAGGGACTTCGCCTCTGCCTCGCATGTCCCTTGCAGGTCCCCACACCTAGACAATTTGTACCTAGATGTTCCCCGGCAGACAGCGAGCGCCCACCCCCTGTTCTGCGGTGATCTGTGTTGGAGAAGAGGAGGGGAACGGTGCGAGGCTCGGCAGAAGGACCGCGCGGCCTGGCCAGGGAACAAGGTGTCACCTGCGCCTGGCAGGTAGTAGGTGCTGACGCTAGGTTGGGGGAAAATCCTACAGCGTGGGGGATGCTGGCAGCGGGCGCGCGGACCCTATTCGCCTTCCCTTCCCTATTAGGACTTTTGAGTGAAATTTGTATAACCCTGCCAGCCCTTGTGGCTTCTAGCTGTGCCCTGAGCACCTACTACGTGCATGCGTGCTCTGCTCCGGACCTGTTCCCAGAAGCTGCTGGTTTTCCCCCATGGTTTTCTTTACCCAGTGCTGGAGAAACAAGGCCTGGAAGCTCGAAAAGGCGAGGTGCACTGCCATCTGCTGGTTACTGTCGGTACTGGCGTATGACTCCGTGGTGGAACAGGACGGAGGGCTCTGGCCAGAAGCCCCAGTGCCCAGCCTCCCTTCCTGCCCAGGCTCTGGGATCTGGGCTTTGTCCCAGATCTCCTGATTGTCAGAGGTGCCCCTGCCTCTGCCCAGATCGTGGTGCTTTGTGCGGAGGGGCTCAGCTAATCTCCCGTTTCGTTCCCTGCCTGTCTGACTTTGAGCAAGAGACAACCTCCACCCTCATTTTTCCTATCTGTAAAGTAGGGTCATCATTACTATGTCCGCAGGCTACCCTGTAGGACAGAGATGACAAAGACTGCAGAGATTAAGTGTGTGAGCGCATAGAGATGTATACTGTGCGCTTGTGTGTGTGTGTGTGTGTGTGTGTGTGTGTGTGAGAGAGAGAGAGAGAGAGAGAGAGAGAGAGAGAGAGAGAGAGAGACTTGATTCCAAGTCTAGGAGACAGCTCTTTAGCAAGGTGCCTGCTGAATAAAGAAATAGACTGACAGGAGGGCGGCTGCTCCTGGCCTTCAGGTGTCCTGCAGCCTGAGAGATGTGCTGTCCCTCTGTTTGTTGTAGGTTGTGCTGTCCAGGCAAAGGCAGGCCAGAGCTGAGCAGGGGCCCCTTTGGTGGGAGGCCACAGCATGCTCCTGAGCTGGGGACACAACCTGCTGCAGGCAATGACCACAGATGGTTTCCTGAGGGAGCGGACCTGCACTGTCCTCTCTGCTGTTTTTGTTTTGGTTTTGATTATTGGCGGTACCGGGCAATGGGCCTTGGCACTGAGCCATATCCCCCATGCTTTTAATTGTTTTTCTTTTGAGACAAAATCTTGCTAAGTTGCCCAGCCTGGACTTGAACTTGTAATCCTCTTGCCTCACTTAGCCTCCTATAGTACAAAGCAGAATGCAGAGTGGCCACCGTATGTTACCATTAAAACTAAAGCAGAAGGCTATATTGCTGTTTTATTTTCCTTTCCCCTCTATCTCTCTCTCTGTCTCTCTCTCTCTCTCCTATCCTGCCTTTCTTGGGATTGTAGACCTGCCTGAATAGCTGTCATGCTGGTTAAAGGGAGGACGGTATTCTCACTCCAGCTGCCCTTACCAGCACCCCTGAAGTCCCAGGGCTTCCACACAGTTGCCAGCCACATGTATCAGGAACCTTGGTGTGAGTGTGGGAGACTGGATCCGGATGTGGGTGCTTCTGAATCCTGGATGCCAGCACTCGGCCACTCTCTTGCAGCAGGTGACCTTTGGGACCCTGGGAAGCAGACTCAGGTTGAGAGCCTGTACGGCCCTCCTCCTCCTCTGCGTTTACCTTGCTAGGGGTGGTTTTTCAGTAGGTTGTTGACTCTGGGCTTATACCCAGACAGGGCGTTGCTTTATGGGATCAAAACCGTAGTTCTCAGCCCACACCCCTCCCACCTCATAGAAAGCCTCCAAGCAAGAAATATGCAATCCACCAGTTGCACTGTCCTCGTACAGTGTCCCTTGTGTTCAAATAGGCCCAAGACTGCCAGTGGATGTCTGAGACTTTGAATCTTACTAGCCCTATATCCAAAGGCCCTGTGTTTTTTCCAACATATATGCAGCTATGATGAAGTTTGAACTACACATTAGACATAGAGATTGTCAATAAATAAGAAAATAGAAAATTATAGCAATAACTGATAAAAGTTATCTAACTTTTATGAGTTGTTTGTTTTTGGAATTCCCCGTGTAATATTTTTAGACAGTGGCTGATTAATAAGTAACTGTGGACTGATAAGGGGTAGTGCTGTCATACTTTCCAGGGAAGCTTGTGTGTGCACCTGTGTGCACGATGCAGGCTACTTTGCACTCTGGAAGTGTTCTAGAAGGAGGCTCACAGGTGGCTTCAGTCAGCTGTCACTGCATGAGCCTTGGAGAGCGCTTGCCTGCTGTGCGTTGGCCAGTGGACTCAGGCACAGCCCTCCTGAAAGCCTGCAAGGCCTTGGCCAGTGGACCTCAGGCACGGCCCTCCCGAAAGCCTGCAGGGCCTTGGCCAGTGGACTCAGGCACGGCCCTCCCCGCTTCGCAGGCTGGTGGTGCCCATCGGAGTGTTGGGCTCCAGGGTTCAGTGTCACTCTCTGCAATCCTGGAGGCTGTGTAAGTCCTGATGGGCACTTGCAGCCCACGGAGGCTGCGTTTGTGCAGACAGTCCCTCCTCTTCTCCTGGGACATCTGCTGCCCCTACCACATGCAACCCCCCTCCATACCATTTTACTTGCTGGGTGGCTCCCGGCCTTTGCCCAGTTGGGAGAAGTCATTTTTCCAGTGGTTCTTGATGTTGGGTTTTGTAGAGCATCCCAGAAATTTCAGACATCATCGTGGAAGGAGGTCAGTGGGAGCACCCAGTACTGCAAACAGGAATCTGGGTATCCAAGCCAGGGGGTCTCCTCCCATATGTGTGCTGAACATGGCCACAGGAACCAATTTGTTCAACCCTTCCACTTTTTTTTTTTTTCAAATTTCTTTTTTATTTTTTCATTTTTTTCAATAAGAATTAACATTGAGATAGTTTCAAACATGTTAGGAGGACAGCCAGAATAATTGACACAACGCATATTTTGTCTTTGTAGTAGTTGTTCAGAGTAGAAGACACAGACATGAAAATTTTTCTAGATATTATTGGTACAAATATTTCTTCTCATGGAACTAAGATGAAGTTGTTGTGTAGGTCGAGCAATATTCCATAATAGCAGTGGGTTATCAACAGAACTGGCAATGTCAGAAGCTTCAACCCTTTCACTTTAATATAAAATCTTGAGGCTGGGAGGGGACATCACCAGGACTGGGGGGGGGGTGGGGAAGCAAAAATAATAGGTTAACATTTTGTGTTCCTTCTTCTCAACCAAACTTCTCATACTTTTAAGCCCTGGATACCTGACTGGAAATCAACATATCCTTGCAAAGCACTGGGTTTTATAGTTTATTGGCTTTGGTTGGCAGCAGTGATGGGATTTTTGGGTTCAGCAGACCAGCACTGTGAGAAGCAGGTGGCACAAGGGGCAGTGCCCTTGTGTCCTTGCCTTCCAGAGGTCCAGGGTTGTGGGAGGTGTTGGCAGCACAGGGCTAGGCTCTGTGTGGACTACAATGAAAATGTTCACTGCTGAAGCGCAGGGCAGAGGCCCAAAGATTCCCACAGGAGAAATCTGAGGAGGCAAACCTTTGGGCACCGGGGTTTCTTCTAGAGGCCGGTGGCCTTGTAGCAGAGGAAGGGCATGTCCTTAAATGTATGGGACTGATGCAGTATAAAAAACTGATTGCAGTGGATAACCTCCAAGTGAACTTCCAAATTATATAGGGAAAACTGATCTCCCAACCTGAAAAGTACCTGGAGGAGATCGTATCCTCTAAAATCGAAGAATAAAATTTAAGACCAAACAGAGGTTATGAGCAGAATACATTTAGTAGGGGAAAGAAAGCTCCTGCCTGAGAGAGGGACAGAAAGGTGGGTTCCGAGTAGGTGGTCCCCAGGAAGCTGTCTCTTCCAGGGACTTCTATAGAGGAAAACCATGTGAGGCGGGTCTCAGATGAAAGGGAACTCGCTTGGGTGGGCATGAGGTGGGACAAAGCCACGCTCAACCAAGGAGGTTACGAGCACCATTGTTCAGGTAAATTTGATTCAAGCCAATACTATTATAGGCAGTCAAATTAGATAGAAATATTATAGGCAGTCAGATAGGGCCAGGCCCTCGAGAGCAATATGGAAAGCAACTCGACTCTACAGCTTTGCAAGAGACAAGCACCCCACCTGTGGGCCAGACCTTAAAACAAAAGAGTAAAGAAATGCAGCCGCCCACTCACTTCAAGTTAAGTATCAGGGATTGATATTTTAAATGGGTTTCCATCACCCTAAAAGAGCTTGAACAAGCCAGAAACTCAACCCCAACAGAAAAAACACCCCTTATTCCGTATTCATACCCGCTTGCTACATGCTTGCTTCCTGATTTGCTCCCAATTTAATCAATTTTACCTGAACAGTGATGTTTGTGTTCTCACTGGTCGACCATGACTTTGTCCCACCTCATGACCACCTAAGCAAGTTCCCCTAGTTAGGACCTTAGGTCCGTCCGCCTCATCACACGGTTTTGCCCTATAAGACCCCTAAAGAAAGACAATTTCCCAGGCAACCCACTCGGGCCCCCCTTCTGTTCCCCTCTTGGACAGAAGCTTTCTTTCCCAATAAATTTTCTATTCTAAACCTACATCTCGTTCCTAAAATTCATTCTTCGGTTTTAGAGAACACGAACTTGTCCAAGTGTCTTTCAGGTTAAAAGACCAGTTTTTCTTCGTGCATCAATACCGAATGGGGAATTGAGTCACTTAGCGAGCTGGCTTGAATAGGTACAGGGTCTCTTCCTGTTGGGGTTGGGTTACTGACTCATTTAGGCTCTTTTAAGGTGACTGATACCTGTTTAGAATACCCATTCCTGATGCGCATTCCTAGAGAAGTATGTGGCTACATTTGTTTTCTCTTTTGTCTTTCTTGAGGTCTGGCCCACAGCAGGGGTGTCTGCTTCTTGAAAAGCTGTCAAGTCACCTCGTCTTCCATCTTGTCTCCTGGAGGGCCTCCCCCTGTCTGGCTGCCTATAATATTTCTAATTCAGTTGCTTACAACAGCACTAACATCAAAGTTCCTGGTAGCTTGTGTATAAGAGAAACCTGTAAGCAGTTGACAATAGTCTGTTGCCAGCGGCTCCGAAGCTTGAAGGGATCCAGGAGGCTTTAGTTCTGTGCTTTGGCCTCATTTCCTTCCGTGTCTTGGGTTTCTGGCTGGTTCTCCTGGGGAAGATGGGTGCAGCACTGCCAGTCTACAGGGCCCTGTCTGCCTGAGACTGGGAAATGTGAGCCTCCGAAGGGGTGCAGAAAGCAAGTGCGGAATGGCCACCTGAGCTTTGGCAGGAAACCCTAAGGCTGTACTTCGTTATCGTTCCCTGCCTTCTTTTGTTTCCTTTCTTTTTTCTTCCTACCCTCTCTTTCCCCATTCTCCCTCCCTCCTTTTCTCCTCTTTTACCTCCTGTCCTTTTACTCAGGATTGATCGCAGCTTGCACTGAGCGGTGTCTCTACGTGGCCCAAGCTGGAACCGGAGCTTGTGATCCTCCCGCCTCGGCCTCGCTCACACCTGGCCTGCTGCTGTGCTTTGCGTTCTAGCCTGTCCACTTCCTTTTTGGTTGGAGTACCTGATTTGGAAGGGTGGGGTTGAAGGGTGGGGAGGCAGCCTGAGGGAGAAAGTGTCCGGTCCTGGGCATCTGCTGCTCCTGACCTGCTCTGGGGCTGCTCAGGCCCTGCTCCCTCTGTGCCAGATCCGTGGGGCAGGGGCCCCTCTGGGGGCCGCAGGGACCCTGGGAGGGGAAAATGGTAGGGTGCTCAGGAAAGAGCTCAGCTTGGGAGTGTCAGGCCTTCCCAGATCCCAGCTCAATGAAGAAAGGTTTCAGGGGACTGAGCACCAGCTCAGAGGCAAACAGGAGGCAGAGAGCTCGGGAAATGGGAGCAACCCTGGAAACCAAGCCGGTTACCATAGAAGGGACCCTTGGAAAAGAGGCAAGACCTAAGGCCTGAGTTGAAGTGACTGCACTGCTCATTCCTGGGCATTGTACATTTGCAAAATGAAGAAGTTTCTTTATCTGTGGGACAAGACGTAGCCAGAACAGGGGCCTAGGTACCAGGGGGAATGAGCGCGCACAAGGGTGCACGCGAGCATGTGTGTGTGTGTGTGTGTGTGTGTGTGTGTGTGTGTGTTTATGGTGGGGGCAGGGTGCTGTTCCCCAAGAGCTTGGGCCACCAGCCTGAGCCACCCTGTGGCTGGACAGTGGGTAATATCACTTGAGCCAAGTTTAAGGTGCTTGGCGTGGCCTCCGCTTGCCTTGGTCACCGCCACACTACTATGGATGGGCTGCAACATTAGGATGTTTCTCTAGCAGAAAACCCTTGGCCTAGAACTCATTCCGGGATCCTAGGTCTGTCCTATCTATCTGTCCTTGGTGGGGCACATCTCTTAAATCTGGCCCTTCATGCCCTAACTAGGGAAGCAGTGTGAAGTCCTACTCTGCCTTTATCCCAAGGGTCCACAACACAAGGCAGGTGGACATGCCTTCCTGAGGGTAATTTCAGCAGCACATGCTTCTTACTAAGAGGTTAGTGGGTGTCCAGCAGTATCAGTGTTTTAAACATCTTGGCCATCTCCCATCAGTGGGAACGTGTGTGGAGCGCGGAAGGAGGGACATGTTTTTGGAGGACACTTAGGAACCTCAGCAAGGACTGTGTGGTACCTGGCCCTGAGCCCCTCCCCAGAGAAGAGACAGAGAGCAGGCTCTGGGAAATGGAGAAATTGACACAGGGTCCTGGGAGAGGGAGGGAGAGGCCTGCCCAGGCTCCTGGGGTTATCCTACCTGCTGTCCAGGTCCCAGCCTCCAGGAACTGAGCCCATGTTGAGTCTCCCACGGGCAGGTCTAGTGGAGGCAGGCGAGGAGCAGGCCTGGGTGAAGGAAAGAGACCAGGCACATAGCTGCTGTCGCCTTAGTTGTGCACCAGTGCCACGGAAGGTCAGGTCACCAGTCACCAGATTCTGGATACCAGTGGGCAGGTCACAAGCCCAGACACTGGAGGTTAAGTCTCTCACCTAAGGCTACCCAGCTGGCTGAAGGCCAGGGTTTAACCCATCATGCCAGATAGCACCTAATGGAATAGGTGCTATCCAGTGCAAAGTGTCAGCAGCACCTTTATTGGCCAGTTTTCTGTGAAGGCAATTATTCAGTACTGCAAACGTGTACTCATACGAAGTTTTTAAAACTGTTAGGGGCTAGGTAATCGGTACAGAAAAGAGGTTTGTTAGTTCAGTTTTGGAGCCTGAAAGTCCAATAGTGTACTGTCATTTGTGGTGAGGCCCCTTCTGTGGCCCCTTATGGCAGAGGGCACCGTGGCTGGGATCCATGTGACACAGATCATGTAGTGGCTCCAGGCCCAGAGAGGGGCCCGGGCCAATCCTGTGACCTCCCGCTGGGCTGCCTGTGGGCAGGGCCCCAGCGCTCTCCACTCCTCTGCATGAACACGTGCACCCTTGGAGGACGGACGCGCCCACACCAGGCCAGCCCTAAGGTCACCCTCAACAGAGGCTGGACGCAAAGCTGAATGGCCATGCTATGGAGGCTTGCCTGGGCGCTGTCCGGGCCTTATGGCAATGCCTTAGAGATCAAGTGACTTCCCAGCCTCGGTTTTCAGAAAGTGCGCTGTACAGTTGATGTGAAAAGTAAACAGCATATTGGCCGAGGAAGTCGGCCACATCCTGAAGTGGACACGCTGAGTGCTAGCCTATTCCTCAGAAGGTCAAAGCTGGGACAGGCGGCGCCGGAGCTGGGCTGTGCTCAGGAGGACAATTCATTATTAGTCCACTCAGTATTCAGATTTAATACTGTTGGAATATTTGTTTGTTGAGAATTTCTTTGTTCCAGTTACTCTGAGTTTTAGACCATTTCTCTTGGTTTCTATAGATGTAATTTGTGGGTGTAATTTCTCCTCTGAGATGCATAACTGTTACCTAATGCTAATGAGCCTATAACCTTGAAGGGATCATAAGGTTAAAAATTGGAATAACTCAGAAAATCAAAAACAAAAGAACATTAGTTCCAAATTATTTGGCAGAAATAAAAAAGCATCTGCAGATGACCTTTGGAAAGTCTGGTATTCAAAGAAACTACTTTCTCAGAATTTCACTAGACAGACTTAAAAAAAAACAATTCCAACCTCAGACAGATACATTGTAATAAACTTGGCTGCGTGCAAAACAAAACTCAGATCCATCTCAGTCCGCAGTGAACTAATAGGCCAGAGTGGCTAGAGGTTTTTTTCTTTTTCTTTGCCTATTTGCTTGGCAGAGAGCTCTCCAGAAAAACACAACCAAAACAAGCCCAGCTATTTCTCTCACTACAAAGATGGAAGGACTCCAAAATCTGACTTCACGCTGAACAAGCTGAGAATGACTCCACCTGAAAGAGGGAAACCCATCTAATTGGACAGCATTTACCCTCTCAGAAAGAAAAGGTTCAGTGGAAAGAAAAGAAATATATATATATCAAAAACCTTATCCCTTAGATCCTTAGAAGACTAGACAAGGGTCCCAAGGAAGTCTCCTGAGTTTGTTGAACAAGAAACAAAGGGCTTCAAGGCCCCTTTCTCTGTTTCATGTACCCAGGACAGAGCCCCGAGGGGTCTGAGAGCCCACACACCCCCAGAACAAGGGCCTCAGCAGGCAGGCCAAGCCCTCAGCCTCTGCCACCGGACACGGCTGGCCCTCTGCTCAGCTCTGAACAGAGGTTCTCTGTCTCACACATGAAGCAAGAGTTTCAGAAGAGAAATAACTTAGTAGAGCCCCATAGCTTCAGAAGGCCCCACATAGTCTGTGGGCCTGCAGTTTCTGGCACTTAAGTAGTGGCTGCTCTTGGGGGGAGGGCTATAACCCAACCTTCAGCAACCTGCCAGACCCCAGCCCCCTCAGATCTCACAGACTGGGAGGAAGGACACTTGCCAGGTGATTGACGGTTCAACGCAGCGTGGCAGATTTGGTCTCTACCTAGAGGCACTACACCCCAGACCCCCAGTGCCTCGCTGCTTCCATCAAACCCCAGCACCTGCATTGCTCCACTGAGTCCAAGAAGGGTGAAAACCATTCGTA
The DNA here is from genome assembly GCA_004027025.1 of Myocastor coypus. Classification (NCBI taxonomy): domain Eukaryota; kingdom Metazoa; phylum Chordata; class Mammalia; order Rodentia; family Myocastoridae; genus Myocastor; species Myocastor coypus. The sequence continues at coordinate 8,613 of PVJA010012609.1, read as the reverse complement.
GAGACACAATGCGGCCTGGGTGCCAGGTGGACAGGCCCTGGGAAGTGGGTCTGGAGGCCAGAGCCAGACCCAGAGCCTTCATGCACCTCACCTGGCCAGGCCAGGCAGCACATGCTGCTTCGCTCCAGAGTTTTTCATCCTTTGCCATTATCCCCGTCTGCAGCAAACCTCGAAAGTCTGTGTTTGTACTTCTCTTGTAATACTATCGTACCAATGTGGACGCAGCCATAACCCCAGTGTTCAGGTGGCTAAAACAGGAGGGCTAGTAGGAGTCCGAGCTGCATACCAAGCCCCTGTACTAAATAGATAGATAGGTAGATAGATAGATAGATATAAAAAAAAAAAAAAAAACAGTCAAGTCAGTGAACTGAGGTCACATAGCTAAAAAGAGGAACAGCTAGGACTCTGAAGGGCTTCAATCCCTAGATACCACAGGGCTCTCAGAATTCGGACAACTCCCAGCCCAAAGCCCAGAACTGCCCAGCATGTTGCGTAATGCACGAGGGCCCCTCGGTTGACAGACCATGGGGAGGCCGGGGTGCAGGCCAGCTCTTTGGAGAAGCTCACTATGAAGCCCTTGTCACTGAATAGGGGGCCTAAGCCAGTTCCCAGCCCTCCACCACATCCTCTGTGGCCCAGTCAGGATTATCTGTTACCCCATTTGAAAGGAAATCCCATTTTCTCCCCCTCTTACCCCTTCCCAAGCCCAGCAACCTCACTGCCTCAGAGACTGGGGCTCTGTGGATCTGAAAGGTTCCCAGAAAGCTCCTATGTTGAAGTTAAGTCCCCAAGCAGGTGTGCCCTAGGGAAGTGGTAGAAACCTAGGGACACAGGGAGTGCTGGAAGGAGGGTGTGTCTCTGAAAGGGCTAGGACATTGGGACCCAGATCCCTGCCTCTGTGTCTGCTTCCTTCCTGCCTGCCATGAGACAGGCAGCTCCCTGCACCAAGATGTCCCCTCAGTGATCAGGCCGCTCATGGGCTGACCCTTCTGGGACCAAGAGCAAGATCCACCTTTTTTGCTTGGAGCCGGTTTATCTCAGCTGCGTTGTCACAGTTACAGAAAGCTGACTGTCCCTAGCTTGCAGGAAATCTGCTCACTAATTCACGTGGGAGGCCAGGCCTGGGGGCTGGCTCAGCCCCTGACAGCCGGGTGTGAGTTTGAGATCTCCACTTCAGGCCCTGCTTCTCTGGCTTCACGCACCACTCCTCCTTGGCCCTGTCAGCATACACCAGATTCCGAGAGCCCTGTGGTGTCTAGGGATTGAAGCCCGAAGGGGAGGCGCTGTGAGCCCGCAGGTGGCTTTGGAGCCCGAAGAGCAACAAGGCTAGGTACAGTGTTTGCAGTGATGCTTGCAAACTTACCTAGAGCCTCGTGGGGATGAGTGGCTTCCTGTACACAAATAGTACAAGTTGTTGCAATACTGGAAAATTCTCTTTTAATAGCACTTCGCAGTGGAGAGGAACTTTCATTGTTCTCGTTCCTGGAAACACCGTTAATCCTACCACCCGCGGATGGCCTGGCCACAGGTGCTTGGGAAACCTATTAGCTGCCAAGGACGGGAACGTATTTGTGTGGCATAACTGTGCTTTCTAAGGCATAGTCTTACATTTTAAAAGGTGGTCTTTTGGCAAAAATGGAAATTACAGCGAAGGGGGCGATTAGGCAGGGAGTGAGGGATGCCTTTGCCACCCAGCTAGTGCAAGGAGCTTTAGGGGAACAACGTGTCTGTCCCAGTGGCTGAAGAATCAGTTCCAGGACCCAGCCTGCTGCTACTTTTCTGCCTACCTGTGACACGGGACAAGCTCAGCTGAGCAGCTGAAAGCTGGCAGCCGCAGGATTTTATCAATGAAACTAATGTCTACGCCACACCAAATATCCAAACTAGGAAAAGAAATGGCCCAGTCCCGAGCCAGTTTGGAGTGTAGGTATGTGTAAGACCCTCAGATGGCCTAAGAAACGTGTCCTAAATTTTATCCACTAACTGGGGCAAGGGAGAACACCCGCCGATGGCGAGTTACAGAGCTTATACATTGTCATACTGCCAAGCCAAGAACCACAAAATCTTAGTGTGTTAAGAGCCCGAGGCCAACGGCATTCCCAGTCTCAGACTAGGGGAGCTTCTGCTTCCTCCAGGAAGCCCACCTGGTGAGAAGCTCTGGGATCAGAGGAACTTCCTAAGCCACAGAGATGCCTGGGCTCTGAGGACCGCCGTGTGGGGTGGAGAGCGCCTGATCACGGGGAATGTTGGAGCAGGTGCACAAGGACCGCGTAGAGTTTCAGTCAGGAAACTGGTCCACACAAAAGGGCTCCACACAGGAACGGGGAAGGTGTGCGGTGGTTGGTTACCCAGAGCGCATTTTTAGCAACACGTGTTGTTCCGGTATTGGCTGTTTCTCGTAAGCGGTATTACGATCCCTCTTCTGTGGCTGAGACAGTGGAGGACAGGAACAGAGACATGAAGCCACTCTCTCAAGGCTGCGCAGCTGGGCTGCAGCAGCGTCGGTGTGGTATGCAAGGATGCCTCAGTGGACCGTGCTTGACTCAGCCGCTAACTGATGCCCGGCGGCGTGAGGCTGAGCAAGATCGCGGCTCAGGCCCTCTGTCCACACTGAGTTCTTGTAATTCTTGGTTCCCATGGTCTAAATGGGCACCTCTGTAATGTGCTGTCCCTGAAGGCCTCGCTGCATCCCCCTGCCTGTCGCAGTCACGTGTCCGGATCCGGCCAGACCGGCTGCACTGGGCCCCTCACAGCCCACGGCTCTCTGCCCTGCCTCTGGGCTCCTCCTGTGGGCTGCCGACTGCTGCGAGGTCCCCACTGTGCCGTCCCTCAGCCCCGGCCTGGTCTCCTCTGACCTCTCTCCGCTCTGCGCAGGCCCTGTCACGTTGGCTGCTGCGGTCTTGGGGCCTCATCCATCCTCTCCCTGCGGTTGTCCACTCAAGGAGTGCCACACCTTCTCCGGAGTGCTTTTACAATTGCAGTGACTTCAGCGACCTGTGGCCTGTGAAACCACCGCAGGGTGCCCAGGTCTGGGTGGAGGACTGTCTGATGCCTCCTCACTCATCCCATGTGCTGTCCGTTGTTGGGGACCCAGGGCAGCCGGGTTCACGGTTGGCTCTGTGGCGTCTCTACGTGGCCCTTCCCTCCACTTCCCTTCACCTCATTCCTGGGAATCAGGGAAGAGGCCAGAAAAACGAGGTACCCCACCCTGCACCAGCCATCAGGACATTTAGTGAGGTCGGCCTAGGTCACCTTCCCCAGGGACACACTTGATGTCGCTCTGTCCTTTGGCCCAAAGTTTTGGCTGTGAGTGGAAGTTTCCTTCCCTCCCTCTCTCTTTTCTTCCTTCTTTTTCCCATCCATGATGGCACATGCAAAAGCACACAGCAGGGCCTGGGCACCTAGGTCAGTTCTCACAGGAAACAAGTACGTCCACATCCGGGTCCCAACCGGATGATGCCGGGCCAGAGCGGCAGCAAGCCAAGGAGGAGGGCGCTCAGCCTGCACCCTGAGTCCCCTGGAAAGCCTTCAGCGCGCATCGCAGCTGGGCTCAGGGGTCGTGTCCCCAGAGAGAGGACTGCCTCTGGAGCCCCTGGCGCCTGTGTTTTGGCTGTGGGATCTGGAGCAAGTGGCTTCTGAATCTTGGGGATAAGAGAGAGAAAAAAGTCAGGGAAGGACAGTGCAGAGAAGACCGCCCTCAGGCGGGGGCTCAGAAGAAAGCAGTGACCCCTTCCGCGTGCAGCCGCTCAGGGTGAACGGGCCCGGGAGCCCACCATCCACACTGGCCCCTTCCCACCCATAGGCTCAGAGGAAAGAGAGCCTGGCAAGGTCCAGCGGAGCTCAAACAGCCCGTGTTCTTGCAGTGATAGATAACATCAAGGTCTCTTTGCTTACGTAGAGCACAGTGCGTTCTCAGACCCACAGTGTGGCCACCACTCACGATCAGAAGAGGTCCCGATGAGCCCTCTGGCCTTCTCCGCTGTCTCTGCTCCTGACCCCCACCCCCACCGTGATCACTGGTGCTTCTGCACCCTCATGGTGGGCTCCAATTCCAGGCCTCCAGGGAGGGACACAATAGTCCTACTTAGTGCCTGGCTTTCCACACTCCAGGCTTTCATGGGTCTCCTGAACTGAGGACGGCTTCTTCATAAGCATCCCAACCTGTTCTGAGCTCCTGCAAATGATACAGCCACCCTGGAAGTCCCATAAGTCCAGGGAGTTTATCATCTCCAGCAGCGAAGGAGGAGACCTCGGTGTTGAGTGGTCAGATACTTTGCCTGTGAAGCCGAGGGCACAGCGGTCTGCCTAGTCATTACTTTCCTAATTTGCATGGCTCCTCATGAGCAGCACTGCCATCAGATCCACTTTACAGGTGAGAAAACTAAGATTCAGAGAGGTAGAGAGTCAAGGCTGCTACAGCAAAAATGGGATCTAAGGGCTCCCTCCTGGGTGCTGAAGGCAGAGCGGAGACTGTTCTTTTAGTCCTGCAGGTGTGCTCACTGCCCCACTGCCCGGCTACTTGGCTGCCCACAGCCTGAAGGTGCTGAGAGCCTATACAACAGAGTGAGCCAAGCAAGAAGCGCTCCTTACACAGACCGGGCCCAGGGTTGGGGATTGAATGGGGTGCACTGGAGGCCATGTTCTGTGGCACTGACTCTGAACTGAACTCGGGGTGCTGCACAGAAACTGGGAGATTGTGCTCAGGATAGCCCTGGCTTGGACGCTCACTGCTGCCAGGTTCTGTGCAGTCCTGTGAAGCAGAGCTAAGGCCACCACCTCAGAGGGCTGCTATGCACATCGAGAGAAAGGACAAGCTTAGTATGGTTAGTGGGGTCGTACGCTTCCTCGTCCACACTGGCTATTGACCAGGATAATCCTTCTCCCAAAAAAGCAGCCAGACCTGGACATTTTGGTCCTCAGATTCAGAAATCCGCTTCACCGTGGCTGCACGTGTAGAGTGCAGAGAGAGAAGCTGCAAACTGCAGAAGAGCTTTACCAGCCCAACAGGCAAATGTGTTTCTCCCTGAAGCTCTGCTCATGCGATGATGCAAACCAGCAGCTGGCGCCTGGGCCTCTCAGAGCGGAGGTGGCCACACCCAGAGGAGAGGCCCTTGGTTCCCCTCTCGGCATCCTGGGTCTCAGAGCTAGCTAGCCCTGTGCGCTCTGATTTCCATTCCCAGAATGTCTGGCGTTAGCCCAACTCTGACACAGAGCTGTCTCGGCAGACCTGCTGGGGACACTTGTAGAGACTTTTCCACACTGCTGACCACCCATCGCCTGGCTTCTCTAGCCGTCCTTGCTTCCTTGCCCTACTCTTGCTGTGCACCTTGCAACCTGACCTGGCCAGACAGCTTCAGCGTGATCTCATCCTCCATAAGCAACATGCTTTGGGTTATGAAGCCACCTGCCTGCATGCTTGTAGTTCCCTAAATGCTGCCGACTGTTGAGGCTCCCGGTGTCTGAGCCTGTGTGCTTCTCCCCAGAGTCAGAGATTCCCCAGCAGAGATTCGAAGAGGGCAGTGCTGTGAGACCCAGGGTATAGTTCGCCATCCCAGCACTAGCCTGGTAAGCGGAGGGTCCTGAGTTCAATTCCTAGTACAAAGCAAACAAATAAAACAAAACAAAACAAAAAAAGAAATAAAGAAAAGAAAAAGAAAAAGAACAAAGATTATTAAGAGGATTTACTGAGCTTTTCACTTAAAAATCACTTAAAAATCTCATCTGCTATTCCTACTATTAATTTTATTTTATTCCAAGTGATTTTCTGGTTTTTTGGTTTTGTTTTTTGTTTGTTTTTTTTTTTTTCTAATCTTTTTTTACAGCACAGTCCTGAGTGTTCAAGTGTACCTTAGCAGTGACTAAATCTCAGAAAGAGTCTGTTTTTATAAAATCACACAGCTTGACGGGACCAGGCTCCTCTGTGTACACACATAGAGGCAGGTCACACTGTGTTACAGTGCGCCTCTGCCCATAAGTCTTGGAGGAAAGACACATTACCTACAAATGCGATGACAATATACAGCCAACTCTGTGATAACCATTATGCCATTATTTTCTGCTCGGAGGGGAAAGGCTAAGTAAGATGTGTTAAGCAGACCAGCTCTGCTCCTTCCAGAGTGATGCTGAATTTTATTTCCAATCCACAGACCTACTCCAAGGAGAATCACTGTTGAATAAAATCACCAATGAGATTTCTTGTATTATGTTTTACAGTAGAAAGAGACATCAGATGGCAGGAGAGGGCCGTGAGTGGTAGAGGTACGAACAGGGCCAGAGACAGAAGGATGTATGTATCCAGAATGGGAAAGATAAGGATAACTGTGAGTCATCTGACTGGAATGTGCCTTCCTGTGTGCTCCAGGAAGAGGTGGCAGGCATTTATCTTGCTTCAAGGTCCCGTGGTTTTGGTCTGGCAGTTCCCTGCTGAGGTTGGCTATAGATGGGTAGAAATGGAGGGCTTGGGTGCGTGCAGGCAGGGTGAGAACAGGTCGGCTCAGCGGCGGGGAGAACTCAGTGTGGAGTCCAAAGCTTCCAGCCACTGCCCATCTGTGTCACTCTGCAGCCAGGGGACAGAGGGATCTTTTGTGGAACTTGGAGGATCCATCATCCAGGGACTTGATCTTGATTTTTGCTCTTGGATCAGGGAACTTTGCTGGGCCTCGCAGAAGATTAAGGCTGTGCCTGAGTTGTGACTTGTGTCTGAACACAGTCCAGGGGGTTTCAGTAGGAAGAATTTAGTTGTTTTTTTTTGTTGTTGTTTGTTTTGTTTTTTAATTGGAAACAGTGTTGGAAGGGCTAGAGAAGTGGCATTAATATAGAAAGAGGCACAGCAGTAGGACCCCTCAGGAACTGCACTGCGACACGGCATTTCTGGAAAGGTTTCCAAGACCCATGTTAGAAAATTAAAGGCAAAGGAAGTAGAATTAGACTGTTTCTGGGAGCAGCAGAGGGAGGACAGTGGGGCTGCTGCCTTCTCTGTGTGTAACACCCTGGGAGGAATTGTCCACTTTTCAAAAGATCCCATCCACGGCCAGTGAAAGCACTTGCTCCGAGTTTCCCATGACTCCATGGGGCGTTGTGGGCTTTAGTGGACAGCTGCCCTCGCCAGCCTGAGGAGGGCAGAGCCAAGCTTCCAGTAGGAGGAAGCAGGGCTCCACCTTAAACAAGAGCTCACATTTCCTCCTTGTGTTCTTTAGAGTAGGAGAGTGACAGTGAATAGCCCTAAAGAGGCATGGACACATGCAGGTTTTAGATACAACAGCCTTAAGGCCCAAGCTCTGGAATAGACTTCTGAATTATAAGCCAGCCACATCCCAACTGGCACTCAGAGATCCATCTCTTCATCCATCCATCCATCCGTCCATCCATCCATCTGTTCATTCATTGTTATTCAACACTCATTATTAAGTGCCTCCTATACCAAGGTAGTAGCAAATGGGCACTGACAGTCAACAGCAGCCCCTGCTTCTCCCTGAGAGGCTAAATCTGGTGAGCACAGCACACAGGAGGGCTGAGGTGGGTGATACACGGTGATACATGGTGCCACATAAAGTTGTGTTAAATGAGAGAAAGGGTCAAGCAGGTGTGGTGGTGCATGCCTGTAATCCCAGCACTCTGGGAGGCCAAGGCGAGAAAATGCAAGTCTGAGTCCAGCCCGGGCAATTTAGTAACTTGGCGAGATCCTGTCTCAAACTAAAAAAGGGGTTGGAATATAACCTAGTGAAAGGGTTCAGTCTCCAGAACTAAAAAATGAAAAAGAACAGGTAAATGGACACGTGAATAGAGACAGTCTCAAGGAGCCATGCACAGCCTAAGATCCTGCATCCAACCCAGTAGAGAATTTGGAAGAGTATGAGTCAGAGAAAATATTACAGAGTGTAATTCTTGACGTGCTTTGCACAGTGTGCCATGCAAGAGGTAGTAACTGACTCTCTCACGTGCCAATCACTGTGCTGGCTGGCAGGGATGACGTAGTGGTGGGGGACCAGTGCCTCCCTAGCTCTTGGGGTCAAAAGGCCAAGGGAAAGAGGTCATAGGAGCCCAAGCCATGCAGGACCTTGCAGTGATCAGCTTAGACTGGGGCCTTCAGGGACACTTCCTGTAGGAAGTGCTGCTTCTGGTCAAGACCAAAGGATGCGTACCAAGAACAGAGGGAAAGGGGAGTGGGAGCTGGTGAACAGAGGAGGGACGTCTAGTCACAAGTGGCTGCTCTGCGGACAGGGCTGGCTTGGAGTAGGTGGTGGTGGTGGTGGTGAGTGGGTCCCTAGGCTGTAAAGGCTGTGATTCCCACTGCTTCTCTCTGTGAAGTATTCTTGCGACTTTCCATTCTGTGAAGCAGAACTTTCACTTTCTCTCTGGCCACTCTGTCTCATTCATGTAAATGTCCTGCCTAGTCACCCAGCTCCAAATAGACTCTGTTGACAGTCAACATCATGCAGTAGTTCCCAGAACCAGCCTTAGATAAAGCTAGGGTCTTTGGTTGGTCATTAGTCCCATGGCCCTACACCCAGAATAGCTCTGAAATCTCCAGCTCCTCCCCTGGGCCTTAGTCCTGCCTCGTCAGTCACCAGCACAGGCTGGCCACCTCTGATATGCATGTTGTTCTGTTACATA